>MNPL01011564.1:0-15318 GCA_002081605.1 Tropilaelaps mercedesae
TATATATATATATATATATATATATATATACATATATATATATATAACATTTAGTTTTTCTAATGAAAACTAGATACTAACAGACATATGCCGCTAAGCATTATAGGATATATCGCTCACTGTCCATTAGAGATATTTTGAGGTAAGTACTTAACAGGTGTAATCGAACTTGGTTTAGATTTCTCCGTAGAAGAAGGGGGGCCCACCCTGAATCAACTTTCAACGGAGATGTTTCATCAGCGCCCCGCATGTGGCTCTAACGACTTTATCGCTCGCAGCGTTCTAGTGTCGAAGTTAAATCTGTGATTAGATAACTTACCACAACGATGTAATTTCGCTGTCAAGGACACCTGCCCACAAATCACCGCTTGTGAACTGTAACAACAAGATTTACAAGAGCTGTACTCTCTTGTTTGCCTTTCACTCGGTTGCTGTGGTGTTAGAGTCAAGAATATTCATGTATTATAAAATCCTGTACACGGTGGATGCGCTAGTCGATACAGTTAGAAGGTCACTTTTAAGTTACACTCTAGTCCGTGATGAAGTTCACTGACTGTATACAAGTTCATGCTAAGTCAATGTAACTACGTAATTTTGTAGAGGAATGCCCACTCGCGCAACACCTGCACGTCCAGAAGCTATGTCAACATTCTTCTTCCGACCAGAATCGCCGTATCCATGAAGACCAATCACAACGCGCGCGCGCGCGCGTCAATTCGCCCCGCCAGCCGATGCGCCGGTGGTTTTGTTTCTTTCGTAGATCTACCTGTCTGTCTACGTGCTGGTGTCGGCTGGTTGCTGTCTGCTTTCAGTATCTTCTATGATATCGTGCTACGTCCCGTGTGTTTCACGAACCTCTTGCTGAGAGGCACCTCAAATGTCCAATGAACGTTCCGAAGAGTGATCAGAGACGGCGCCATGCCTGCCGGCACCGTGAGGGGCTCTCTTGGCATCAGGAGAGGGTGTTGTCCGAGCCTGGGAGAGGAGATCCGTACGTGCAGCCAACGGGTCCTACCCGGCGATTCTCACCGCCATCGACGGTGCTGAACTTCGGCGCGACGAAGACGGCGAAGGCGTAGCCGCTCCGTCGACCACTGGCGAACACAGCAACTTGGGCCATACGGTTGGCGCACTAAGCTCCCGAAGTCCTGATCCTTCTGGGGCTAGAGCGGTGGCTGAAGCTACATCGTTCGGCCGGAGCCAAGACCGGAGGGGGGCTGGTAGCTTTTAGAAAACGCTCTTCTGTACAAAAGAAGGAGGGACGCGGAGTCGACGGCTACGACTACTATGGCTACGCGTCGATCGAAAAAGCTTCTGGTGTTATTCGGGCGGTCGAGCTGAATGCGTCGGTGCCGCCGACTCGGGCGGTGGCTGGAGATGGCCGATGGAGGAACGGGAGAGCCTGCACCAGCCTCGATGAGACCGCCGCCAAATAAACGACGGATTCTGCCGCTGCCATTGCTGCTGCTGCTACTGATGATGATGATATGCGCCTACCGGTGCTCGGTCTTTGGTAGCTTCTGCCGGTTGGCCAGCAGAGGCCGACGAAGGCGAAGATGGCTTCTGAGCAGCAAAGGCATACGCAACCACCACTGCCTCCGCCGCTGGACCTAAAGACCTCGCCCCACTTCGTCTTTCTATTTCTCGGCGTTCGTCTTCGACGGATCTTCTGAATCAACGGAATTCGGCTGCTGTCAAGCGACGATCCCTTTGGTCCTCTTCGTTCGTTTATTCCGTTGCTGGCTCGCGCTTGCTGTTACCGTTCACCGGGAGATGTCGAACCGGGGCTGATGGGCAATGAGGCCGATATTGCCTTGTTTTTGCGAGGGTTTTTAGGGAGAAACGTCTCGACCAGTCAGTAGAAGTGAAACATAGCAGGGCCGAGCAAAAGCGGACGACACCTGGGTTGGGCGGCATACCAACGTGTTGCGGACAGTACATATACCGCGATAGCAGCTTTTTGATAGCATTAGGACGAACTGTTTACCAGCGAACTAACGTGCGTACCTGTATATTTACGCGACTCTATTGTACTGAAGGATACTTGAGTGTGGTCAAAAGTCTCGATAAAACTATAATGAATACTCAATCATTTTTACCTCTAGCAAACGCAGAAGATGAGCAACGTTTTGACAAAGGAAAGAAGTGAAACGAAGACAAAGTCACTAACCAATTCCCTAAAGAACGTCAATAAAGATCAGTATCGAAAGGGGTACGCAAGAACCACTAAACTATACGACGATACACATCTTACAAACACAGACGTTGAAAAGTACACTAAGTACGCTTAGTTATAAGTCTAGTTTGCCTTAGCAACAAGAGACAAGCCAGGGAACAAGCTAATCATCGGAACGCAAGCCTTTATTGAATGTTACAAGAAGATAGGCGAAATACAGAAATAAGTACAGACATTTATTTGATCTATCGGACGATACTGACTGAAAGACAGGCGATTAACAGATTAAGAAATGTACAGCTACCACAGCACGTAACCAATGAGAATAAAGTAGCATGCCTCAGTTACAGAAAAAAGTGGCAGAAAAGAAAAGAAAACCATTTTTTGTTACGGTAGGGTATTCAAAATTACACGATACCGAACTGACACTAAAGCTATAAGCGGTGCAGGTACATTACTAATACACAGATATCAATACATTGGCTCACGGGCGTTTTTGCCACGCCCTCTTCACTGCTACAAGTCTATAAGAGTATAACAATCTTCGTAATATTCCTTGTCTATCTAATAGTTATTCCTACCTTAAATTAATTGACATTGATCAAATACAGACCCTGGCTTTGAAATATATCGTGCTGAATAGGACATGATAGGATTGAAGCTATCTGCAAATCTATTTACTTCGATTGAGCGTATCTTTAAAAATTTATTTAAAAAAATATTTAAAATCAATTCGTAATGAAAGCTAGCATGATTATTAAGATCGACGTCCAAACGTACGTCGTATTGGCTCAATTTACAAGCCCTCCATATTTCAAACTGAGCGCGTAGTCACTCCCTGCAAATTCTGTAGTTGTTATAACGTTACAGATGAAATGGATGCAAATCTGGATTGTTCGTATAAATTTCGCAACTGACTTTCCTCTTAGGCGAGGACTTAATGCATACCACATTCATTGTGGTTGGCTTCAAACCGACTGTAGTATGTACACTTATTTGTGAATGAGGTATTTTTCATATTTTTCTAAGAAAGTTTTACAACAATGTGAATATTTTTACTAAAAAGCGTTCCTTCTGGTAATTGCAGTAACCTGCATAATATGCGCGAAATAAGGATTTTTCGTATGAACTAGTTGTAATATAAATGATTAAATGTATCTAGCTAGCCTTTGAGGCCCGTGCGTTTGAACATATCGCGTCTCGCTAAAGCCATCTAATGATATAATTTGTTTTGAACGTTTAACATGTTCATAACGTGTTGAACAATTAACAGAACCTAGCCAGGGCGTTTTTGTTTTTCTGATGTATTTTTTCCTAGCTTTTAAGACGTAGATGACTATGTAACCTCTGTAGGGCAAAATTTCCTGCCTCAGGTCGATATTAAAAAAAGTTAAGCGAAAATATAAAATGAGCTAAAATACATTGTAGAAGCTCTTACATACGGCTTAAAATGCAGTCTAAAACTTGTCATGTAAAAGGCTATCTGGTATAAATACATGCCACCAAGTCGGTTAGGTACTATTCTGCGCCAAATGACAAACTGTCACGGTTTCAGAGCAGCCGTCGTGGCGTATATGGAACTACAATTGCTCATTTTGTACAAACGGAGCCATAACTAGTTTGTCATTTATCAGCATATAAGAAAATTTGAAAATTCTTCGTGTAAAGTATCCATAATTACTGCACAACGAGCATTGATAGTTCACTCTGGCAGTGTGGCAATTGGGAAAATGTAATGTGGGTACGAACAGCCTGATAGTGCATGTAATTCTAACTTGCGCTGCTTAATTTCTATATTTAGAAACGCTTGTAGGAAAGAGAGACAAAGCTTCGTAATCGTAGAAGGAAAAATGTTCAAGTTAACCTCTTTTACAGTAATGAGAAATGGCTTCATATATATGGTGCACTCATCCAGAGAACGTGTGTACAAAAAACTTCATACGAAACGCATACCAAAATCAAGTGATCATAATCTTTGGTAGTATTTCGGGTTGGACAACACCAAGCAACAATCCGTTATGTATCCTTTACTGAGACACTTGTTATAATATGTTTCCTGGTGCGTTATATTTCGTAACCACTTCTTTTGAACTACCATATCTATTTTTCTGGTTTCTATAGATATCGACATTGCTATCTACTTCCTTGTCGCACTGTTGAAGAATTGAAATTAGCGCAGTTTCATGCTCCCATAGAGCTGTTTAATGAGAACCACCAGCCGCATTGCTATATGAGTACGATAGAACTGCGTGCTCTCAAGCAAACGCCTGGACTTGGTCGAGAGAACATTTCCCCTTGAGTCTCCTCGGAAAGCAATCCCATCAGCATTGCAACAGATTTCCGTATTAGCACGCAACCCACAACAATCCAGCCCAGGTCCCGCCTGTGGCACGCTCAGGGCTCACGCACAGCTCACAACCGCCAGCAGTAAATTAGTCAAACGGTCACTGAAGAGGTTAGTGTACTCCATCCTTCTATCTCTGTATTTGGGAATCCGTTCATTTTGTACAGTTCCCTTGTACTAATTTTTTTCCATAATCTTTCGAACCCCCAACCTTTGAAGACTTCACGACGGCTTCGCCATCGACTCCGTTTCACAGCCAATTCAACGATACCTTCTTGGAGTGGTTGCTTATCGGCTGCTTAGACAGGTTGCTCGCAGTCATAATAACATGACAATCATAATCAGTACAATAAAGATGAAAGATGTCTACAGTAATAGATAGAAGGAAGGGGAAAGGAGAATGAACGAAAAGAGCAAAATATATCTGCACCGCCGTCGACAACGACGACAATAACAACAACGGTCGTGACAACAATAAGGTTGATTCTTCGCCTCGCAGGGTTGTTTTGGGCGCCGTTTTTGAGGGAACAACAGTCGTATTGGCGGGCGCTCCCATTTTTCGCCCTCCAGCGATCAAGCACGGAGATGACAATTGCATGTGCGCGCCACCGTCAGAGCTCAACAACGCCGACTGCAACAGCACCACAGCAAACCTAACGAACATCATGGGTCAAATACGGCCCAAGATGTCTAGTCGATCACCGAATGGAGACGCTGGATAGAGATGCAGTAAATAAATAGAACGAGGCGATGGCACCGTTAGACATCGGCCTAGTCACCGGCGCACGGCAAGTGGGTCTTTGCCGTGGGTGGGGCGCTCATTACTGTGCCTGCTGTGAGTGCACTTCTTAAGGAGGCAGCTGTTGTGACTGGCTTTGTGCGGCGAGCCTGTTGTTATTTCGTATAGAACTGCAGATTTGCTCAACCTTCCGTCTTCTCTTCATGTCGCATCTCAAAGCACGCTGGGGTGCTGCTAGCAATGCGCCGGTTTGGGTAGCATTTGTTTGCTTGCTATGCTTGATAACTGACCCGTGTGTCGCGTGATCTTCGCCTTTTTAGCATGCCGTCTTTATATTTTCGATATAACGGAGAGCTGTGGATTGTGTGGATGGATAGCATTGTGTGCCTGGGGGTGAGGAGCTGGTAAAAAAAAAAGGCTCGGGGTAATAGAAGGGAAGCTGACAGTGAAGCTGCTTAGCTGAGAAGCCTTTGGTAACGTTGGTGTCTCGCGATATGCACTTGTAGTTCGTTGCAATGCTATCGTGAGGTTGAATAAAAGAGTTAGCAAGTGAAAGCGCCAATGAAACCGCTGGGGCAAATCACTTCCGCCAGGTCAACTTTGCTTAGTGACGACCCAGACAGAGAAAATAGGATCAGTAGGTAGTTCGATGCGTACTGCATAAGAGGGCTGTCCAAAGAAGCATAAAATGGGGCATATAAGGGGTATATCAAATACTCCGAATAGACAATACGTTACGCACGTAGGTAGCTCCTACATAGACCGAATTCAATGGTTTCTGAACGAGTTTCGGGAACACTCCGAGCACTGGTATTCGTTTTGTGAAACTGCCTTGAACTGAGATTTGAGGTTATACAAAGGCAAAACTAGTTGATGTAAGCTCTCCAAGTTAGTCATATACCACGCTATGTTCGTATACACAAAAATCGCGGTGTTACTATAAACAATACACCAACATGAAAACGTGAAACCTACTGGAAACCTATACTGTATTTCTGTCACTGTTTTATATTTGCAGTAAGCGTGTTTCAATTCAAAACCACCTCAGGTGACATGTATGGCTCAAAACATAGCTTCAATAATGAATTTAATTTACTAGCCAACTTATCCTCATATGTATATATATATATATATATATGTAGTAATCGAACACATTTGACAGTATCTGCCATGATATTTTTGGGCGGCCAAGCAAGAGTGCTCCATAAGCACTTAGAGGCCCTCGAAACTATTTATCTTGAGTAAAATTAGAGTGCCTGATCGCTTATGATTGTACTATTTACTTATCGCGCCGTTCTTATAAATATAAAGATGGCGTTTTTGAGTTTGCCGGTGGAATTTAATCGTTGTGGGATCAACTGGCAAATGGTAAGCCGGCCTTGTAGAGAATATATACTAATAACATTTTATAGCGATTCACGCAGGATTGAATACATGTTCATAGACTATGTTGTCAATCCTACTTGATGTACTGGAGCTCAGATTTGTGCTATTAGGTTGAGGTAGGTCGCCCCTCTTTGACGGTTTAAACTGAATACCTGCTTCTAACAACTCCATGTTACTTAACACATTTGGCATTCTAACATAATTATGATACGATCGTTATGTTACGAGAACAGGTCTGAAGTCTTTGATGAGACATGCTAGTGTAGCCTAGCACTTGCATCATTTTGGCCTACTTGCCTGTGCGACAAGCTTTGTCTAATCGTTGTAAAATGTATAAAATACCTTCATACTTTTGAAATGTTCGGTAGCATCACGTAACATAACCATGACAATTGATATAAATGCAGTTGGTACGATCAAGCGTATGACGCCAGGCTTACTCATTGTTTCGACTTAATTTTTTTCATTTAACTGAGGAACGACAGCTGATCATACACTAAAATGTATACAATAGGTGCGTACATTTTCGATGCCATCGTCGTACCTATCACAGATCATCTGTGGTGAGTCTCTTCGAATCTACTACGTGTGCCACTTGGCTATATATTCAATTTCTGAAAACGCTTTTTAATACATAAATAAAGACGCAATAAGCGCCTTCATACTTCTGAAATTTTCGGTAGCACCACGTAACATAACGATGCCAATTGATATAAATGCAGTTGGTACGATCAAGCGTATAACGCTAGGGTTGCTCATTGTTTTGACTTAATATTTTCCATTTAACTAAGGAACGACAGCTGATCACCTCGCAGGTACCTTCTGTCATCATCCATACAATATTAATATGTCTGCGAAAGTCGGCCACAGTCAAGAAGCTAAACAGCCGACGACAAGCTAGAAATTCATTTTTTGATGAGACACAACGATAATTTCTTTTTCGGTTAGGTAAGCTGGCGTCTTTTGATCACGGATATATCGAAACGACGCAGGTCGGTAAATTAACCGAGGTAGAATACATGACATCGCACATGTCAATGATCCTACTTGTGCACGTTTTAACACAATGCCAAGGATATTCCAGGGTTGAGCAAGAATTAAGAAGTGTTGGGTGTCGGTTTTAAATTGGTCAGACATACATTTTTTTTCTTCCCTCCGAATGTTCAGAAAAACTGAGACGGATAAGTGCCACAGGTCCACGTACTGTTACCTCACTGACTACAAAAGTCTCCACCGTTGAACTGGCAAGGGCGAATCGTTACCAGTGACCACCAGATTTGTGCGTGTGTGTGCAACATATCATTGTATAATCCAACCGGTAGAAGTGCCATTACGTAAGAGGAAACCTTAGTGAAACTTGCTTATCTGAGGTAAGCATACTGTACTCATCTGTCTGAAGGATAGTGATAGCGGACCATCGCCGTGAGTAATCCGTGGTTGTGGAGGAAGAAAAGAAGCCGTGTTTCTATTCCACTAATAATTCAATGGAGGGTGGGTGTAGGATTTTTCGTAAATTGAAGTAAACAATACAAAATCGCAACACACGCCCGTTGTGTAAGGTACAGAGCATTTAAGCAACTTCGCCAGATTCCAAAAAACATTAACGAATTTACTTGTGACTACAATTTTTTATTATTCTTTTTATTGTCAAGCTGAAGTCACACTGGTTTGGTTAACAAAAACAACGTGAGAACAAGTGTACGTTTAGGCATATTATTGTTTTTAATTTTAAAACGCCTTTACATTTCTTATCATGTATACAGAATGGATTCTTATCTGGAAATAAAAACGATTTTTTTGGTGTTTAAATTTTTATTGGTTAAGGCTAGATGGTATCGAAAATATGACCCTGGCTCCAATCGACGTCGCCCTTTATTATTGATAGCCGTTTTGGTTGTCATTCAAGTCCGCCTCCCTAAAGTCTACAAGAACTATTAGGTTCAGACTGGATGATATTATTATGCCAAAATTTGGAGGCTCTGATTTGACTCTCGTTGATTTGGCGTTGTGTATGAGTGTTTCTATATATATGAATATAAAGCTATGTTCGTATGGATATCCATTCCACCCATATACACATTTGTAAAAAATGTTTCATAAGATAGGCAATAACGAAAGTTCAATAACTACATTCTGAAAAAAATAGGTATATGTATATATGCATATACATATGTATGGAGAGAATTTCACACATATTGCTAATTGCATGAATTACTTAAAACACTTAAAAACAGTCTACCAGCTTGTTCGATTCTCTAAGTGTGAAATTCACTGTGTGGAAAGTATAAATATGGAGTGCAAAGCGCTATAGCGAGCAGGTCGCAAGTCAATCTGTATGCTCATAACATTGAACTTTTCAATTATTTCTTTCAAATATTCCTCATTGACTCTACCTCTCTAAACTGCTTGTCAGTCTACAAGCAGTTTAGAGGGGTTTAGAAATCAAACATGCTGTGGTTAGTGGTCATCTTATCAATAATTATCGATAGTATATTTATGCCGTTAAAAGAGCTTCTTGAAAAAGCTCTTCGAGACAAACGTGACAAACGTGTAGACAGTTATCATGAAACGCAAAAGCTAATCGGCAACCGTATTCACCAACGCTATTCGGTAACATTGAACTCGCTTTTAAAATAATCGTCCTACCATAGACCTTTAGCTTTACCAAATACGACCCCAATGGTAAAAATGGGGAAAGTATGAATCTGGAGTACAGAGTGCTGTCGCGGCGAGATCTTTGGAGATCGACTAACGAGCCGGTTGCAAAGGCACTGATGCTGCATAAAAGTGCTGCAGTGATTTACGAGTCAATTGTTTAAAGCTCGCCGGTTGAGCAGACTGTCGTACTCGATGGCCTGGCGCATTCGCGTGCGCCGTGCGGTCAGAGGAAACACGTAGATGCACAGGTTCGATCGCCGCCGTTGTGCATTTACATTTTTGGTGCCCGTCTTACGAAGCAATGCAAAAAGCGGTACTGTGGACGTTAAATGTTGGCTGATGATCAGCTCCATAAATAGTCTTTGACTGCACAGGCTATTAATAGTTCGACTCTCTCGAATTGATTCGGATAAGCCACTCTGAGCTTAAAATAGAGTGCGTTAGACATAAACTAATGAAAGTGAGATCTAAATTTTTTTAAAGTCATCTGCGGACTTTTGACTATAGTGATTTCTTAAGTTTAAATTCGCTAAAGGGTTTAAGGGCCTTACACACTCAATGACTACTGTATAATTACATGTATATCATGCACAGCCACTTCTATGATAACTATATGATATTCCAAAAATACGCATTAATATTTCTAGCCGTAGTTTCTTTATAAGTCGAATTCCTAATTTGGCCTTGTATAAGTTTGTAAAATGTTGTATATTAGGCAGAAAAATCTCCTTATTTTGAGTATAAAATTGTTGGGTTATATAAGTATATATTTTAGTATGTGCAGCGAGTCGCGATCCGTTACGGAGCCATCCTCACGCCAACAACTAGTATATAAAGAGAAAAACTTCAGCACATGCACGCTGCTATAAATGGAAGAGATTTTCAGTGGTCTAGAAAGATATCTGAAATGTGTCTGAAATATGTCTGACATGCAGAGCTCTGTTTCGACAAACATTTTTCTACTACTGTTCTTGTCTGATAGAGATTCATGTTGGGTCAAATGCTTGGTTCCACCAAAACGAAGAATGTAAGCTATCTTCGTTAACATTATACATATCTCCAGTACACTTGGACTTCAAGATGCTGCTGGTATCGAAGTTTAAAAATGCAGCCATGTCAAAGGTAAATATATCTGTGTGCAGCTTGATTTGTTCAACTTTGTTATTCTGGTCACCTTCATCACTAAACGCAAACATGCATGAACAAATTCATTTGACGAAATATTGTAAATGAAGTGTTTTCCATGCTTCTTTAGTTTACAGTCATTCGGTGGTGAGAAAAGCCAGCAATGATGCTTACATTCTCTCGTGCTCACAGCACCTCAAAGGAGACTAAGACCTTGAATACACGCATGAGGAAACCTGGAATTAGGCGTACATCAGATGCCTGAAACAGTGGAATTACTAACGTCCAATTGTTCTTCGTTCGGTTTGATCAATAAAAAATATGATTGATATATTCTTGGTCCTCTTCGAGCATTTTCAAACATGTGCGCTGAAATATAATGCCATAGCTATGCGTCCGCAGGGCCATTGGCTTGCAACTTATGATGATAATCGAATATTTTTTCTTAATTGCATAAAACCAGCTCTTATCTGAGATCTCCTCGTCCTTCTGTCTCTAATCTTAATTATCATTCTTCGAAATATACTGGAACTCTTGTACATTCCACACATATTAAGCTAAAGGGTTTTTTCCTAGCTTGTTTCTTTTGGCATTTTACATTGGCATTGCACCACATTTACCCATAAAAATCTGTGAGAACAGCAAAAACGTTGTTCGACTTAAAAAAAAACGACTTAAAAGACCTAAAGGTTTGTTCCGCCTTCTGTTGAGCTTCTCTTCCGACCACTTTCTACATATTGAGAGCTAACCTCTGCGCCATGGAATGTTCGCTCCACGAGCAAGAGCAGAAATAGGCACGCATCCGGATTTTTGAAGGAGGAAATTCGTGTGCAAGCATTCAAATGTCAAAAAAATTATGTTTAGCGGCCAAGCCAATCGGCAAACAATTCGATTTCGTCACATTTGACCGTAAATGAAATTTGTCACCGCTCTGTCTAGGCGAAATAAAGATGAAGTTTACCGAAGGGCATCTATCACTGAGTTTGGCGTGCCACCGCGCGAACGCGCATGGCAACGCCGGCAAAATGATCAGTGGTAGGCCGGCTGTGACAGCGAAACAAGCGCCCGATTGGCTGGACGCAGCTTGGCAAAAAGACAAGTAAATCCTTAAGCAATCCGGAATAAAATTTAAATACAACTCGTCTAGTCCCCGAGGGAGGGTGAGATGGGGAGTCGTAGTAAACAACAGCAAACGCTTGAAGTGCAGTGTGGCCCATTATAAAAAGGTGTCGCCAAAGAGCAAAGTCTAGTGCAGCTGAGCGGCAAGGACTTGCCTCAGTGTGACTGATGTCCCTCCGAAAGTGTCACATGAAAGAAATTAACAGCAAACAAAATGTACAGATGCCATATGTCGTTAATATTTACATAGTATGCCGTCTTGCTCGGCCTTGATTTCTGTTATTCCTGCTGCGGAGCACTTAGCAAAATTTTTGCAAATGTGGAAAATAAATCGCAACTGCATCCAGTATCAACATTGTGGGCGGAAATGTAAAGTTAAATAATGAGCACGATGTCAAGGCAGCTCTATGAAATGCACATTTGTCGCGAGATTGTCAGTCCAGTCGACTTTGCCTATCTGCTGTAGAAGAAGTAAAATGAAGAAAGATAATTTTATAACAATAACTGAAAACAAATGCCGTATTTTAACAAAGTGTATGAACTAAACAAATTTTTCCGCACATCTTCCGAAATTCGCAGATGTCATGGTAAGTTTCGAACAGAGCTATACTTATAGCTGGATTAATGAAGCAAAAAGAAGACATACAATATAATTACCTAATGTGTGACAGCTTAATATCATATATAAATTTTAAGGCTGTCTACACCTATATCATGGCTCTGCCCTTGTTCTCGTTCACATCATCGATTTTAGCTTCCGCACCTTCCCAATTGAGTTAAATTCGTTATTCTAAATTCCCTGAAAGTGATCTAGGGGTGACATTCGATCAAACTGATGATTCTTGAATGTTATTAATAGAACATATTTACCTTTCAATCACCGCTATTTATCTACCTTTGGTGAAGTCGGGACGAATTTAAGTATATTGAGCATAACGAATAATAACGTGTATTGGGTGTCTAAATTAGGCTTATAACGTAATGTGCATTCCAAACGTACTGTATTTATTGCAGACAGACAAGAGACAATTTTGTGCCCTTCCATGCTAGTCTGTATTAAGAGACTAAGAAAAGTCTATTCAGCCAAGTGACTTTCCCACTACGCCGTTGTAACAGCTTTTTAAAACCTAGATTGTTTTTGTGGTTTCTCAAGCAACTCTGCAACCTTATTGTGTAGACACACCACTCTACCTAAATATGTTAGCCTCTACAGATGATAACTATGTTTACGATGTGACACTTAATGCTGCATGGTGCCATTCTAATTTGAGGTATTTTTGCTTCGCTTTGCCACTGTTTAACTGTGACATTGAACCATATGACAAAGGATTACGTAGGCATATATATTCAAAGAACCAGTAGAAGCATGGCATTTGCACTTTACAACCGATATTGTATTTCTCACATTTTCGATGCAATTCTGACGCAAAGCATCATAAAAAGTCGCTAAGATTGAGCAAATTTTGATTAAAAATCCGCTATCCAGAATATGTAAACCAGCAACACAATGAATACGTCGTTATCCAAATAATATTACATAAGTTGCAAGATAACAGTTGTTTAATGGTGCCATAAGGTGCTGCTAACACTGCTCATAATTTTCGACAAAAACTTATCTTAATTTCAGCTCACAGCATATTTGTGGTTTACTTGCACCGGCGTGTTCTTTGCGTTCAACTGTTGGTAACAACAACAAAACAGCTATTTTCCGTGCCTACCCTTGACACGCAAAACCACAAGCTCTTCAACTACATATGTTCCAAATGCACCCCTTTCGCAGATTTTGTATTTACAAATTTATCGATAAAGCTAATAATCAACAAATCATCCGCCGACCAGGTTGAAAATAAAGAGTGCCTATTTATTACTTTTCCATTTATAACTTCACTGTTTAGTCGGCTGAGCTTATAACTAATGCTTAATATAATATATAATGTCCAGCTTCCCAGGTAGTTGTAGTTCTGTCATTGAACGTTTACACGAGCTAGTATAGTCTGCTTTCGTAGGTCGGCGTATTTCCCACCAATTCAACGTTGATAACTGAAAAGGAAGTCGTATAATTGTAGCATAAAAGCCACAGTGATAAATTCTGCGTAATGCCAAACATGTTCGCATCTGTTTTTTCGATTGTGCCATTCTAGATGGTTTCTTACGTGCACGTCAAGGTTAGCATGTGTTTTTCATCTGCAAGGTTCCACAGACCGGCATTCAAATGTACGAAACCGACCTTCGTGGCTTTTGCCTCAAAAATAAGTTGATGTGATTCTTCTTTAATTATTTTTCTTCATAATATGGAAATTTTCGGCCGCCTTTGTCACCGTTGGTGAGCTTTCCAGATCTCCCTTCCTCAAAGGCAGTGTGCTCTTCGTCGGTCGAGGCCCATTCCTCTCATCTTCCTCAAAAAGTGTGCAGTCGTCATCATGCACCAGCACGGCAGCAACGTCGCCAGTTCTGATCGTATCGAGCCCAGCACTAAACCGTCGGACAAACAAACTGGACAAATTCGCTCGTTTAACTAGTCATCTTTGTACAGTGGTTGTTCAATCAGTCGTACATACATATAAGGCGGGGAAGTTTTCTTTGTATCTTGATTTTACGTAAGCACTGGCCTTGCATTGTGCGATTCGTGTATGCTTTCCCGGGGGGACAGCTGGGCTGTCGTCGTTGGCTGACAACTTAAAAGCCGAATGCCCTCCTTTACTCGGTGGCGGGCGCCCTGTTGTCGTTGAAACTGCTAACGTCGCTGCTGTGTCTGACATTCGAGTAGACTTCTTTCCCCTGCTTGGGCTATTTGGCCACCGCAAAAGGAAGGCTGCCACAAATGTGGCTACAGTGGATAATTATTAAGTCTGTGAGGCCGTCGCTTCATCTTATTATCCAGGCGAACGCGCCTCGTATAGCAACAACGAAAGCTGCCACGAAGCAAGTCATTGCACGCGCCGAGGATTAAAACGATGACCGTGTCGTTTTCATGGGCTTCTGGTTAAATCTACAGGAAAAGTCGTTCATTTTAGGCTAATTAGAGGGAGAAGGGGAAGACTGACTAAAAAAAAGAGAGAAATAGTGTGAACAGTGACGGTGTCATTAAGGAAAACAACGGCATTGCTTGTCTAAATTCGTATTATGGTTATCTGATAAACGCTTAGAAGGGGTACCTCCCAGCGTAAATGATCTTGAGGGCAGGGAGCGTGCTCTAATAATGATCCGTTGTAAGTGCGAGGTTCTTGCACCATAGCAGCAGTTCGTACACTAAAGAACCAGCTAGTTGCGCAATAAGTTGACTTCAGTTATTCATAGTTTTACTTATTTATAACATGCGAAAAACAAGTAGCATATGAACTCAGAACGCATTACGACTTGGAAAATCAAGTACCTCCATATTTAATTGGGGTCTCTGCATTGAACCGAGATAAAAATGAAGGGTCTTTTTTTAAATTTCATTGCTAACTTAGAATCCGCTAGGAATCAGGATACGTGCTGAGCGTAGGCTGTAAACAACAGAGGTAACACTTCCTAGAAAAATAGAAATTTTGAATATTTGATAGAAAGGCAAAGACCAAAAATTGTTTTTTAGATGCGGTAACCGTCCAAAACACAACATCTCGGCCTTGTCTAAGAACGTGTTACATTTTAACTAAGTACGACTGCCTTTGGTAAAACGGAGTATAGTCGTTGCACACTGGCAATTTTTTAATTATAGCTTGGTTTCCAAATATCTTTAAAAAATTTAAGAATTTTCCTTCATTATTGACTAGTAGCCTATAAAGTCAA
>MNPL01011564.1:19077-38093 GCA_002081605.1 Tropilaelaps mercedesae
AGTACTTCAATTTTTTTTTTCTTATGTATAATATTCAGGATACTTTGAAAGACGCTGTACACCAGTGCAAAAACACAAATATATTCCAGTGTGTATGCATTACGTAAGTTTGCGAACATAATTTGTTTAGTTAATTATCCATTATCATAATATGCTAGTCCAGGAACCCTAGAGGCTTGGGAAAGCTTCTCATTCTCAACATGTCCTGTTTGCTTTATAATGTTTGATTTATTGGCAAGCTCGGCTTATTGTTTAAATTATATAAGCAGCTTTTTCTCACCTCTTTTTCGTACGATATGGTCAAAAAATGACTAAATGAAACCCAACGACGAAATGGCTTAGAAGAACTGCAAGGACATGACTCCATGGATCTGCCAAATGTTACGTATAGTAGAAGTAAACGGCGGGAAAGGACTTTTTGGGTGACGTTGCTAGACTAACTAACTCGTATCGAGGATTTTGTCTTTTGTCAATGGCCGACAATTTGGGTCCAATTCAATTGAGTTTTCTTTATACTTGTTGCAAACTAAGTAAGTTGGGTGAACTGTCGAGTTGATTTAGATTTACGACTTCAACGTAGAGCCTTGCATTTTCTGTGTTTCAAACCAAAATGTGGCTGTGTTACTTATGCACATCTGTCTGTATTGGATTGATAAGGACGGTTAACTGGCCATTTTACAATTTCTCTTTTGGGTGGGGAGTCCAGGGCAATCGACAGCTAGATAGATAAGCTACGTGAAAATGAACGGGAACAGCATGCTCAGCATAATTTCCGGCAACAAATAATCGGATAGTCTAGTACCTGAAAAAGCTTCTTTGCGGGTTACATGAGAAACACATGTCGAATGGTGTCTAAGATAACAAAATACCCGCCAGTGTACCAATTTGAATTTTCTTGTTAATATGTTAAGATGTGGCCACTTATTCACTAACAAATATTAAACTTGCATTGTTCGATGTTGTGTACTATGGAGGCTGGTCACTTCATGGTTACCTGGAAAATCGCTTTTAAAGACCAAGGGGATAATGGTACCCCCTTTTGGCTGCAGCTTTGATGTCTTGGAGTTTGGAGGAAGGAGGGACATAGAAACTTTGGACTGAACAACTCATTCGCTTGCAAATCCAAGTGGGCAAACGCAGCGACAGAAATCCAATCAGGATTGCCGAAGTTGCGCCAGTCTGGACGACTTGAAACTCTCTGCCACACTAGCGAGCCGCAGCTATGGTAGTTTTGTATGGAAATATCCAGACCAATCCGCCCTTCCACTGAAACAATGCAAAGTCCAATAGTTATGCTGAATAGAACCGAAGATGTCAGAAGATATCAGTCCGGAATGAAAATCACAAAGTTTTATTTCACATTCGCTTCAATAGATCTATATCTATCATTATTTCATGCAATCACACAATGTATTTGATATGCGACGAAAACTATTCTCGTATGATCAATTTCTATGCTACTCTATCAATCATAATTGAGAGGCCTGATGAAACGCTATATAACATAATTAGTTAAAGCGAAACTAAAATTTCGAAATAGACCATGTCAATGTCACCTGTACCATGCGTTGTTTGTAATACTTTATAGCTTTAGGGTTTAGTGCAGGACCTTAAGATTTTTCCGACATATAATGCCCTTTTCGTATACCAATAATGGCAGAGAAGACCTCAAGCCGCTATCTAAAAGATGCGCGTGCATATACTTCCATCCATGGAAAGGCGAAGGTATGGTAAGAAAGATCTGGTAGGTTGTCTTTAGAATGTGTGCTACGAATATGGCTAAACCTATACACCGTTGGAAAACTTCCTCAGATGGCATAACTATTGAGCCTATTTCCCAGTGCATAACTCATCCCCTCTACCTGGTCCTCTTTCATTTAGCACTCAGCCACGTTGAGGCTTGGAGAGTAGGAGGGGAGACATTGCCACTCCAAAAGCTGACCAGCAAGGAACCTCTTAGAAGCCACGACCAGATGCAAAGCTTCTCTATGTTGAGCGTCTCGACCAACTTGGCTCAACAGCTACGACTTTCTGAAAAGAACCGATTCAGTGGGTCACAGTTGTCCGCTATGACAGCATTAGAAGGCGCCTTTAATTTACGATTGTCAAAGAGGCCATAAGGCGCTGTGGGATAGGAACGTCCAATATATAGAACACCAATTAGAATACTAATATTGGAAGTGGCTACGCGTTGCGTAAATCAGCCCTTAGTTAGGGCGCGCATGGCCAAAATTAAAATTACGGATAAGAGTCTCGTAATCTGAACAAATCCGTTCCAGCCGAATAACCCAACGGTTTGCGTCGTATTGTGGGATGTAGGTAGCATGTAGATGTTGATATTTTTGGCAAGCAGTGTTTGGTGAATACGGTACGCCTAGCCTGAACAGTGAAATGTGCATGTACGCACCAGTCAGTCCAGGACAGCGTTCCCAAACAGTTCTTTAAATTAAGGTAACCGATATGTGAAACTTCTATAGGTGAGAAAAATGTGTCGAACACAACAATAATGAGCTTTAGCGCTACACAACATAAATTCATATCTAGCAATCGTACATGCAAATTAAAGAAAGGATGTATTAGAGCATACATGTGCTAATCGTAATATAACTGTGAAAAGCTTCGTACTTTGCACAGTTATATGATTGCACTAAATGATTGATCTCATTAGGTGAACATGTTCCCTAGAAAATTGGCATCTTTTGCTATTTTGCTACCCCGGTGCCTTATTTTTGTTAGTAAACTTTAACAGTAGGCTTGCGCGACCAGATCCGCCCTTATAATTGACAATATCAATCTAGAGAAAAATGCGGATATAACCATCATGCCATTAGCTTGGTCACAAATTATTGACCAACGCAATGGACTCTATGGATTTTATCTATCCGGCGGTAGGTTTACCTTCAACATGAAGATACCACATGCAATAGTCGCATATAGAAGTTACCAATACAACCTTAAGCAGAACGCCATAACTCCAACTTCTGTGTAAGACTAGTGAAACTTTGTCTCAGTTACCTTATTAGTCTGGTCGTGCAGCGTCTAACAAGGAGAGAGCTAAAAAATATTAATTTCCATTTTAGGGAATAGCTGCACAAGGAAATAGTTTAACCCATTACTCCACATATTTTTCGAAAATATGCCCTCTTAACGAATCCTGGAGTTAAAAAACTTAGATTAGATGACGCACATGTGGCAAATATCATTTTTCATCACGGCTGATCGGCCAGGAATACGATCAAGGTTCTGGTGCACATTTTACGCGACTGCACATTTTGAGGAGGTGGGAGTAATACCGTACTTCGAGTAAGCAGGCCTCGCACCTTGTATTAATAAAACGACAAAACACGCAGGAGTTCTTTATTTGAATACGTATACCTCAAGCAATTTCTCCCAAGTCCATAAATATCATGCAATGCTCTTCTCGCAAGGGAATCGTACTGGCCAGCATAAGCGAATTACATTCAGAAACCTTTGTTACGGTAGCTTCTAATGAAGAGTAACTTCCTTTGCGGAGGGAAATTGACTTTGTTCTTGTGGTCAACCGAAAATACCTTGGCAAGTCCTTCAGTGCATCTCACACATGGGCATACACACAAAGACAAAAACCTCTACACAAAGGCGGGGTACAACCTGCACTTTGACGTAATCTTTTGAAGCAAATTTAGGTCCGCTTTGACACAATTATTCCTCTGAGTTGACCAAATCGGTATACAAATAGTTCTTTAGTACCACTGCGCTAAGAGTTCCCAAAACCGTATTTTCATAAGTTAGTCGTGTAAATATATTACCTGCGCGACTCGCGGTCCAGCACACTCCGATGTGTAACATAAAGACCTCACCATATCGTAGCTTTCATAACACATTTGTTGCTCAATGACTGACAAGCAGAAAACTAACCACACATCTACACATTTTTAAAGCTGACCATCACCCAACATTTAACGTCCACGGTACCGCTTTTCGCATTACTTCGTAAGTATATATGTAAATGTGCAACGGCTGGGATCGAACCCGTGCACCTATGTATCTCCTCCGGTCGCAAGGCGCACGCGAATGCACCAGGCCATCGAGCTCGATACATCTACGCACATACTTAGCTCCAACTTTTTCTAAAATCCGTCAAGAATGGTTGTTTTGTACTACCTGCGTAATTTACAACCAATGACGACGGTAGCGAGAACACGAATAGCAACAGGCGCCTTTCAGCATAGTATTTCCGCACCGCTTTAGCGATAGGAGTACGTCGAAAATGTTAGTGTAGGAAGTACCATATTTGGGGAATACGTATTGACATACAAAAAATATCCTTGGTGCTGACCGTCAATCAACATCTAAAGCTCCACAATACCGGTTATTACATTACCTCGCAAGACGGACTGCGTAAATGTAAATATGCAATGACGGGGATCGAGCTCGTGCATATACGTGTCTCCTACGGTCGCAAACGCACGCGAACGCACCAACCACCGAACTCGACATCAATTGACATACAGAGCAATTCTGGTCATCGTCTCCGGGTCCCTTACGGTTTGTGTACGTTGCCCAACCCCATCTTTGCCCTGCCCAACGTATGTCTTAACAACACATGCGATGGAGCAAACCTGTTAGTCTCCATTTAACTGACTGTATACTCAGGCACCCAGCACAGTATATAGGCACATTACAAATTCATATCCAGGTGTTCGAGATAGGAAATGCTAGCGCAAGTGACAGCGCCTAGCGTGGTAAAGCACGCAAATATAATGGCTTGTCAAAAAGAATGCAAGGTACGAAGAAGGATACTGGAATGAGAACGTTAGCGTAGCTAAGATTATTCAATGGGGCAGATGTTGACTGATACTCAAACGATACAGGCAAATGAAGGACCAAGCAGATCAAGGGCAACTGGTAAACCTAGCTAGTTCTGAGAGAAACTTCGCACTTGGGCGGGGAATCACACGCAGGAGTGTCGGGGACGTGATGTTTCTCACTGAAGCGCATTCGATGGGTTGGAATGCTTCGTATACCTAGTTATTACCTCAAAGAAAGATGCAGCTGACAGCAGGCCGGGCGGCATGATTGGAGAGCGCTAAATAGGGTGAATAGGGGAAAGTTTTCACATCTATTCATCAACTGCATAGTATTTGCTTACCGCTGGTATGTATTCTCATATGGGCGTAGATATATTATTGTCGAACGTTTTCATCTAGAGAGAAATAACCCATTAATCTGCTCAAAGCTTAGGGAAGTCAGAATAACTTTTCACTTGAAGCATATATGCACGAGTGTCTATAAGCCAAACTTATAATATTTATGTATACTACAATATTTAATTCTGATTAAGTAACTTTGCAGCAGGTTCGAATATACTTTGCTCAGTCATTAACAAATTTTACAGACGCACGAATAATCTACAAATATACACAATGTGTATTGCAATACAATATAACTATTACCATAATAATTCACTTCTACAGTTTAATGATGTTCAGTGATTTTTACGTGTAAAAGCTTTAGGGTCCTTAAAAAGCACAATGATGATAAGATAGC
This sequence comes from Tropilaelaps mercedesae, assembly GCA_002081605.1. Classification (NCBI taxonomy): domain Eukaryota; kingdom Metazoa; phylum Arthropoda; class Arachnida; order Mesostigmata; family Laelapidae; genus Tropilaelaps; species Tropilaelaps mercedesae. The sequence goes on from MNPL01011564.1 coordinate 24,607, forward strand.
AATGGCTGCGGTTACTGTTGAATATTTTGGACGGCAACTGAAAAAGGTCGTTCATCTTCGTAGAAATGTTTAGTTTCGTGATATCTGGAATGACAGGAGCACCGCCAACAATTTAAGGATGATGCTGGGAAAAGATGGTCATTAAGGCCGTTGTACCTTTCCTGATTAAGGTTATCAAATTTTATCAATAGATTCGAGTGACGAGAAAAACACTAACCACTTGGAAATAAATTTTAAAGCCGCATTGGCTGATATAAGCGAGCATCTACGATATATAATCGACTGGACCGTTTATGCTGTACAAAGCAGACCTATAATGAGTGCCAAAACGAAGCTATTTTATCTGGGTTTATTTTAATGCAACAAATTGTCACATTTGTTTATTCCAATGTATAGGTTACCGTTAAGTGCTTGATGTTCTATTCAACATAAACTCCTTTTTTAGCCAAAAGCGTAATGTGACTAATTTCTGTTACAGAGTATGTTTTGTTTACGTCTGTTTGTATTATTCATTTTCATGACAAGTAAAGTGTTACACACCCCACATGTAGAGCATAATTTCAAGCACAGACATCCAAAACGAATAAAAATAGTTTAGACCAACTATCGAATTGAGGCAAACTTACAAAAGTATGAAAATACTCCCACAACAGACACAAAAATGAAATTTGCGTCTTTTTTCTAATTTACAATTTATTTTCACCTCTAGGTTTAAGAAATGAATTTATAAAATGTACAAGTTCTATAAATATTGAAGTATACGCATTTCTATAATTTCATTATAAAAAAGAAAAGACTAAGACCTAGATTACCTGGATACGCGCCAAACAAATAAACGGTTGGTTCAGTCTGTTTGCGCAATTTTATATATATGGATGGATTCGTGTACACAATGCGCGTTAAATATTCGCTGATGGTCAGCCCTAAAAATATCTAATATCTATGCGAATGGATTGGCTTGTTCACGCGCAATTCGGACGGACTTCGAAAAACGTGTCAATCATATTATTTTCTCACAGCTTAGAAAACATTTTAAAATCAACAGTATTAGGAAATGTAACAACACAATGCTTTCTTTTGGAATCCAGCATTCTTTCGAAACACGTATAAAAAAATTGTTTTGGACACGCATCAAGGCATCAATGTGTCGTTTTATATAGTTTCTATATTTCATAGCAGACGTAGATTTAGGTGCCATCACGCTTTTATATCACCAAAAAAGTAATACCCTTTTTATCATCATAGCGAAGGGAGCATCATAGCGAATTTGACAACCTTAGTTACATGCTAGTTAAAATTGAGGCTGGCAGAAATTTCAACAGTTGCATCCTTGAGGGAACTTAAAGTTGAAATAGTTTTCGCATTAAATGCGTGTTCTCGCGGTTCTTTGCCATCGGGTGGATGTGCGCACTTTGGGATCATCATATCATTATTTGAACACCACCGTGACATTTCATCAATTAGGAGATGAGAGCGGAGGGATGTGCGCACCTGATATATACTAATTTCATCGAAAAAATTTGATACCAAAATGTATTCTGGCGTTTCGCCATCAAATGTATATTGATCAGACCACTGCTTCCAAGACTTATTTAGTTCTGACAATATGAAAAACACGACAAAATTTGTGAAATGTTACATTTTACTATTTTACGCTAATTAAGTTATACGTGCAAAATATTTTGTCCTAAAAAACACTCATCGTCTTCATGGAAGCTACTCCAAGGGGCGTAAAGATATAATATAAAAGTATATATATATATATATATGTAACATAATTTTTATATCCATTTGGGACCGTTTAGTAGTCTGAATAATGGAACCCTATAATATAACTTGCACCTGTCGACTGAGTATGCTCTTAACCGTCGAATTAGTTTTTTCGTCAATCGTCAGTAATTCGTGACCAACAAGTTGCTTTTTACCACGGTCTACTTCCGTTTAGTTTTTAGTAATTTGAAAACCTAATTGTATAGCAAACAGCATGCAAGTTCTTTACGTGCGCCACTATGTTTACGCAAAAATGCACAAGCGACGTAACAAAAGTATCATTTGTATTAGGTGTCTTGACGCAACTTGACTCTATTTGTTAGTTTATTAACAAAGCGGGAATTTCCTCGGCTCCGAGAAGTGGGTCAGAGAAGAAAGATGGCTAACGCACGCTGATCGAGCAGGTCTTTACAAGGACCCAAGGAAAGAAAGTCTTTGATGGTATCATTAACGTTCTCATATATAAGAGGTTTGGCGGGCGTATCCACAGGAAGCAGGAAGAGTAAGTTCGGAGCTATTGTAGGAGTCATCATACCCAGCAGTGGATTCACTTCAGTCGGTTCAGCGAGCTTAGCGAATATCGAGACGAGTATTGTCACCATACCGACGTTTGCTAGAATCCCGGAAATCAAGGCCGCGAATACGGACAGCAAAAAACAGACCAGCTTCGGATGAGAACCGAGCCCGTCCGAGGGTACAGTATGTTTTGCCGCCATGTTTTGGCTGTAGCAAAATTGCTACCGATTAGCAGGATGACCGTTCACGAAAGTTGCTCTTGAATCGCATCCCAACCCAGTATCGGGGACTTCGCAGGTTTTGTGGATCCTGAGGAATCGTGAGCAGCAAGATGACAGTAGCGACAACCACTGTCGAATCTTTTGGGCGGTGAAGAAAAAATGTTGCACATCCTCACATAAACGTTGGGTCGGAATATCTACAACGACACAAGAGCAACGAACATCATAAGAACAGTGTACTGGAAAAAGGCAGTTTTCCCAAGGGCACTGTACTGTACTCGTATGAAGTTCCCGTGTCAGTAGTTTCGTCCGGCAAACGAAGAATACGAAAAAGATGCAAATACAGCTAGGAACAAGACTCATTAGCGTGATTAACAGAGAATATAGCGTCCACGACACGTGATCGACTGGACTGCTTGCACTTGCATAGAAAGAATCCATAATGGGTAAAAAGACAAGATTGACTACTGCATTTGTGATCGTAGTCAGCGCACTTGCTTGCGCAAATATTCATAAAGATCCGTTCGATCCGCTCTTCATGCGTAACGAATACTGGAAGCATTGATAATGCTTACACGACGATGTATACAGCACGAAAAGTCTGCTCTAGCAAAGTTCAGTCGCGGCGAATAAGGGCTTGACAATACGACTTGACGCCGGAAAGCAGCTGGGCGGGTTTTCTGCGACAAGATGAAGATCTTCTCCTATATTGAAAAAAGTATAGTAATGACACTAGCTAAACACAACAATTCTTTCACGGTATGCTTATATTACCGATTGCAATGATATATTTTCACTTATGTTGAATTACACACTAAAATACATACCGTAACGATTTTCTGCTGTCATTCCACTGAAAGATTAAGTGTGCTGAGTTCCCTCTAAAAGCCAAGTAATTAACCAGAAGTAGCCGGAGGACAATGCACGTAACATCGCCATCCTTCATCTAACCATTTCCTATTAATTGGATAAAATATGAGAATACATATGCCAGCCTCCTGAATGTACATGCAGGTAAAGAACCTGCTTCGTGTTATTAAGTTACGTTGTGAAACGTGTTTCAAAAATTATAAAGTTCTTTACGGAATTATGCGAGAGGGATCTCCGTCTTTGCGGGCGCTAGCATTGACCAACTCAGAAACAGAAGCAAATTGATTGACCATCATCTGCAATAGGAAGAAACCGATATTTTATTATTAGGTCAATATAAAACAGTGAACGTTATCCTACAACATTTTCGCAGAACGAACCATTATCTTTTTAACGGTTCGCTAGAGACGTGCGACCTTTATAGTTTCTCAAAGCTGTTTTTCATCTTCCCGTTGTGCTAATTGGCGTAAACAGTACGTAAAGACTACCTGTGTTCAACAGATGGGTTTCGCCGTTCCACAGTATACAACCCTATTAGAGCATGGAAAGCATCCCACTTCTTTTCTTCGAATGAAACGATTTAAGCTTCCGGATTGCTTACCGACACAATATGAAATTCTAGCATTCCAACATACTATATTTTGGCTACATAAGAAACAACAACCTAGATTGTGCCCGTCGCAGCTTCGAATGGTGAACACATCAAGTTTAAAAGCACGAGGCATACTTGTGTAAGCTTCAAACGCATTTGTGTTATTGTTTTACTTGCGATTACATGAAACACATCTTACTCATTAACATCATCAATTAGAAGCTTTTAAATTTAGCCAGCATTTTTGACAAAAAGATCATCACTAAGAACACAGAACTGGCCTTAGTTTCTTCCTCGAATTCGTTTCTTATATAGCCGCTTGAACTAAAATATAAAGTGAAGAAAAATATATACTTTATAGCCGCTTGAACTAAAATATAAAGTGAAGTTTTAATACAAATTTGGAGGTGTCGAATACGACTTATTTGAGTTATTGTTATTTCGAACTTTGTACCTTGCACTAAAACACGCTTTATGCGACAGTTTTAGTTATACAGATTCTAAGGGTTCTATTTTGGTTTAACGTATACACCCATTCTAAAACCTGTAACTGCTCAAATAGTCAACTGTAAAAAACCAAACTCTAAAATTGGTCTTCCACCTAGAAAAGCGCTTTAAATTCTGCATTGTCTATAAATGATTATAATTATAATAATACATTATTCAAGTAGTGGTCTAATACTGGGCGTTTAGTATGAAATTGACTTAGCGATACCTTCAAGACGGATGGTTACACATATTCCCATTGATCAGAAGATTTCACAAGTCATAAAAACCAAATTTGATAATACTAATAACAATGATAGTAGTTACTTGCTTTTTCCAAATCATGTATGCTGCTTATTTTCTAAAAGGTAAACATAGGTTGTATGTTATTGAACCCTGATTGAGATTATCTTGACGTAGACCATTTTCATCAATGCTTGCAAAGAAGTTAAACGTCGTTAAACGTAAAGTACAGCTGCGAATCGCAGTCGCAAATGCTTCAACAGGCACGCCAATAAATCACTGCAAAGACCTTCAAAAACTACATAGAAAAACGAAAAGTCGATGTCATTATGTGTCAGTGCTTCTGCGAACAGTACTGGCAGTGAGTTAGGCCTTAATAACGTGCGCCTACCGAGCATTCTGAGCAAATAAAGTTATAAAAACGAGCAATGCCTCGCCTGATGGGCAATTAATATCATCGCTCGGACAACCGGACAAATGTTGCCGAGTTCTGAACAGAATACGTTCTACTTAACGACTTATGCAAACTCAGTCCATGCAGGGTATTGACACACTTCATAGTTACTTAACTTATGTTTATTTTTTATTTTATTTTTATTCTCTCATTTCGAATTTATGTTGAGAGACGCCAATCGACCTTTCCTATGCAGCTTGGAAGTGATAGCAATGGATAACTCTGGAGTACTAGACAGCCAAAATTGAGTCGTTCTGTTAAGTTCCAAATCATCGTCAAAGAAGTCGGGGCTATAATCTCTGCAAATATGCGATAAACAAATTTAAAAACGTAAACATGGTGATTAACCAAAATAAAAATCGATTGAGCACGCTCATCGAAGTGTAGAATGTTGTCAAGGGCCTGGGTCGAATACCTCAACCTCTACTACTTCAAATATTTCAAAAAGCGAGGCTGGGAAACGAATCATCGCGCACACCATCGGTAGCATTCACTAAGGCCATTGTGAATCGACATAGACTGACAAGCAGTCATCCACAAAAAGGTCATCCAAGAGAGGGTGTCTAAAACTTCTAGCTGCTAAATAACCTGATAGTAACTTAGGACGCTCTGACCCGTACGCCCTAATAAAAAAGTAATCCAGAGATCCAGGTGTCTAATCTGAAGAATACACCTTATCGTTTCAAAGAAGCGAAAGTGTTTTTAGTTCGTGATGCAGAATGCAAGATGGTTTCTTTCAGATAATGTTAAGTTAAAAGAGCATAAAAAACTGTCTGAAGCTAAATTCATGGGTCACATCATCAACAGAGAAGGCTCAAAGCTTATGGCGAGACAATGAGCATAACACTAGAGGTGCCGTCCCCAAAAGATGTAAACGCGTCATGATTTGCTTAAATCACAGTAATTATTTTTTCACATTCATTCCTAATCGCTCTAAACTCATAGAACAATTGCATAAACTCATTAAGCAATAGTACGGACTTGGCATGGCAAAGCCGACAACAACAAGCCTTTGGAGACTCCAGAAAAAACTAGTATCAAAAAAACGTAAGCAATATAAGTTTCAACACATTCTCGCACTGTATTTGCTCCTGCTTTTTTCGCATACAATGTTAGCACAGATTTATCTATGTAATCTCCACAGCAGTTTCGTCCTATATGCCTCTCCGTTGACTAACTGCTTTCTATTTGCTTCTTTCTGCTTTCTATGTTTTATCTCTCAGAATTTGTTTTTCGTTTTTGAAAAACCGTGGAAAGAAGAAAAAATAACTTTTGCACACATTTAACAAAAAGAACGGATATCTATTTTTAAAAATTTATTTTTCAGTTTATTTTTGCTATTTATATTAAATATAATATATTTTATAAATTATATTAAGAAAGCTGGTACTATCTTTCTTTCAATCATAGACAACTATTACTATGACCTATTTGGCAATTATATAGCTTAGTGTAATAATTTAAATTTTGTTTAAAATACTAAACCGTACTGCATTGGCTGGCTATTCAGAAATTTTGCCTGTCTAGATTCGGTTCAAATCACCTCCAAGCTAACCACTCTACTATGCTGTTACAAGGAATGGGACCTGCTGTACCCTGTGAGTTAAATAGTATTTCATGTGCCAATAGCATTAGGCTTAGTCGATATTATTTCATCTTCTAGGAATATTCCACTTCCAAACGTGGTCGGGCTCACTTTAGGAATGGGCGTGCTTAACTCACAAACAGATAAACTTAGTAGTGTATGGCTGTACCGTTCTGGTGATATACAAAAAATGAAATGGTGTAATTACGCAGACTAAGGCAGCAACACTCATAGAAGCTGACCGTATTGCTATAATATATTATAAAAACCGAACATAACTCGATAAATATTATGATTTAAGTCAAATAGGCTTAAACCTGTTTGATTTACAAATATAGAATAAGCTTGTCTTTTAAACATTTTGAGGAAATAAAAAATACGATTCAGGGGGCAGCTTATGTAACATTTATAGTTTCTTTAAATAATACATGTCCCATTAGTAACAGCATCGTGGGACAATGCTCTAAATATTAATAGTTTTTACGCACTTACCCCGTAGGCTGAAAGTGATCTGTGTGATAATTGAGAATATTTAAAGTTTAGCTATGTCGTGAAAATATCACAACATTACAAAACGTTTACCCACTAATAATATTGCTGATCTTTGTCAGCCAATAATGTTGGCACTCACTGAAGTGGTTCTTTGACTCTTTGAGCTGGTATTTTGCGTCCTATATCGGGTTTCTCCAGTAACAGTGGTGCTTCTCGATATCGAGTGGTAACCTGCTTGTGTTCAGAGCCGCTCCGTGACTACAGGTCACTGCGTGCTAAATCGCTGATCGAGGAGGAGAGAGCTCTCATTTATCTATTAGGATATCTTTTAATACACTTATATAAGGCGCATACACGTTACTGTTCGTAATCTGCACGCTTACGGCTTATGCCTCTCTTAACATGCTCATGTTGACCGATTAGAGTGTATTGTGTTTATGAGATACAAAGAAAAACCAAGACAATTTTTCTGGAGAATATAATTTGTTGCGCTAATCACTATGAAGATCTACAAACCTCCTTTGGATCGTTCGACCCAAAGCTAGCGGAGCAAAACCACAGGCAGTTTATGTGCGAGAAACAGAACTGTTATCCGGATAGTGTGTTCGTACGTGCCGATAGACAGACTTGAAATTACGGTATATTATAATGTCTTTATCCTATAGATAGACATCATAATCAGCAGGTTTGCTATTGGCAAAGTCGGATGGCGGCGGGTGTAAATTGAGCCTAACGTCATGTACTAAACAACACTAAAATTTTGTCCGAAGTTTTTCAGACACTGCCTAAGGTAGTAAATGTTTGTCCTGTTGATGTAGTAGGTAGCTGTTTGAACCAAACACGTGTGACCCGGTATGTTATCATTTTAGCAATATATACATATGTGTATATATATGTACATGAGCTTGTTTTTGGACATAAGTTAGGGGTTGTAAGTGTCATTGGCATTAAACTTCTTTCAATAATTACATATTTAATAACATTCGTTCTATTTCAAAGCAAGTTCTATTCTAACAGAGTGAAACTAGTTTGATAAACAAATACACGGGTGCACAAAATGTACACAATGTATTATTGTGCGTTGGTGCCTTCTTTCCGTTGTACAATCGTTCACAGGCAAATGCTATATCAAGAGTACGATGCACGGGACCGCCGTATTCGGAACTCTCGCAGAGGATTCCGATCAGTTGCAACGTCGTGACATTGGCAAGGGAGACATTTTTTCCGCTGCTACTGTTGTCGGTATGAACACTTAACGTTGTTGGATCAGGGGTCGATTATGGACTTCGTGAAGGTCTGTCGTCTTGCGTAATCCTATAATTACATTTAACGTTTTATCTAAGTAGTTTCAGTACTTGCGCTCTGCGGCACGGATATATGCCTCAACTCGGATCCAAAGTTTTCACAGGCTCTTAACTAATCCGAGAAACACCACATATTCCTTTATAAACAAAAAAAATTGAACCGAAAAAGATGGTTATCGCACGAAATAGCAACAAGAAACTATGTGAACTCAAAACTTCGTTATAATCCTGTCTGATTGTATAATCAGTGCATCAACAAAACGTGACACGAAGGATAGATACTGTATTTCAAATATGGCAAAGGAATCACTCCGTTTATCTCTTTTAGTTCGCTTGGTTGGTCTGGATTCCTGCCTGGCTGATCAGAATTCTAAAATAGTCAAAATCTACTGCTGGAATGCTCAAACAACCTGCGTCAAAAATCGAGAGCAATGGCTCAACTATCATCAGAGATGTTCACCAATGTTACTAGACTATAGACATGAAAGCGACGCTTGCAATAAGTTTTTATTTTCAAGAGTCGATTACCGTTCACCGAGACGGTAGAAGGTGGATCAAAGTAACCAAGCTTGTTAACGGGGCCCCTTACCGGTCCTCAAAAAGCACCTAACAGAAGCAAATTTATTCCAGCTTTGAAGGCGAGTTGCTAAAGGCTCATCTAATGATACATAGTCAAAGATGAAAAATTTTTACGGTATGCAGATCGTTACTGACGATGAGAAATACGGACGTATATCCACACTTTGTCTTACAAATGATTACTATCTGTTTGCCTTGTACTTAGGTGAGTAGATTGAGCTGGCTAGCGCATACCAACGAAGACCTTTGTTTGCAGGTAAACCTATTGATCGGTCTAAAAGTCAAGGAATCCTTGACCTGACTTAAGGTGAACAAAAGCATCTTCATGCTGGAAATGAACGTCACTGCGAAGGAATGCACCCATTATTTTACTTGGGCTAGGATTATACAAATATAAGTGTATGTTTAGGGTGAGGATGTTGGATATCGCTTAACCAAGCAATATAATTATTTAAAACACAGATCATTTATTTTTCATAGTAAATGGTCAACGAGAAAAAAATAAGTAATTTAACGTATTCACACTTTTAATTAATATTGTGACAACGGTTTACACCGCTTACAAGTGTGAATTTGCCATTAGTTTTGGTAGTCTTCGACGATGACTCGCCAGCAACTTCAGATTTAAACAATTGTGTCCGAACATTCGAGGCACCTTGTTTTGTCGCTGACAATATCTGGCCAAAACCTGTCGTACAAAAAGTATGTGTATCCCGATTGTTTGGCGTATACGCCATGCACATCTGGCACTACTGGAAGATCGAAGGCTGCAAGGTATTTGCATAGAACTCTCCGTTATAATGCAAAAAAAAGTCTGCCATTATTTCGGTTGTATTCTAATCAATCGAGAGGTAGCGCCTACAAGCTCCGAACCTCTTGTAAAAAAGTTGCCTTACCACGTTTGTATATGGCCAATTGTTTAGTGAAACCAGCCCACTGATGCTGAAACAAGTACTTGTGGTCGCTATTCAATACTAGCGAAACCACTTCACTAATGCTGAAACAAGGGCCAGTGGTCACGATTCAGTATAATTTTACATGGTGACCACCTATTTAATCTCAGTGTCCAAACTGCCTTTGTTCTCACGCAATCACTTGCATCTTTTATTTATTGTAGATTTAATTTGAAAAATTAGTCCAAATTTGTAGGTTGTGGCGTTTCCGCCTTGCTGTGTATAGGATAACGAATAACTTTGCTCATTTGTCAACGGCAGCCACTGCTATGACGACGCAAAACATTAGTTAAATCAGTCGTCATAGGGTTATCGTTATCCTGCTGTTTCTTAGATAGTGTGTGGTAGTTTTTCACCCGAAGGCCAGTGGCGGCCTGTCGACCCATTCCATTATGTTATCAATGGTACAAAATTGATACATGAGCGCTGTGTCTGTGTGTGATAAAACCTACCCATCTTAGCCGGCGCATCGGTAAGTCTCATTTGCATTTATCGTAAATTTCTTTCGCATATAGGATAAATTCGTATCGTATAGCCACAATTCGTATAGCTGTTAACCGAATCAGTGGAGAAGCTTAAATGTACCTGATATAAAAAACTATTTCCCCGCAAGTCGTTTGTCCTAATGCTTCGCGGAAGCATTCTTTCTTTAGGCAACAGGAAGAGCACTGTGCACTCCAAGAGCAAACTTTTTGTTCACTTTTCATGATGATGCCTTTAATATATTCTGATGTCAGAGCCACCTGGCATAACAACTACGCGTCTACTAGATCGCTTCAACGGTCGAGCTCGGTGGCTTGGTGCATTCCTATGCGCCTTGCGACTGGAGGAGACACGGGTTCGATCCCCGCCGGTGCACATTTACATTTATATGGGGTCCATCCTACGAAGTAATGCAAAAACTGCTACCGTGGACGTTAAATGTTGGCTGATGGTCAGCTTTAAAAGAATATATAGATCGCTTCAACGACGTTGTTGAGGTTTAGACGTCTGATTACACATTGGCGTCTTGCATATAAAGCTCATCTACCTCGCGCTGGAGTGAGGTGAGGCACCTGTCGACGACACCTGCAAACGAGTGTTAAAGAGAGCAAGCGCAGACAGAAAGCTGTGTTGCACAGTTCCTTTCTCTACACTTCCGTACGAGTCCATGAGTGAGTTTTTTCAACATAAGCAAATAGTAATTGCGACAGGGCATAATGTCTACATGTTATTATATTCATTATTATTAATATTATTTTAGTATACCTAATCGCCTATGTAAATACCTACCCTTCATACGTAAAAGTGCACTGTATATTGGATGTACTGTGAGCGGTGCTGTTACCTTTTATATATTTAGAGCTTGCAGTGTAAACTCCGGTTTTAGATACCATGGGTAAATAGAACAAATTGGCATATGAAACTCCGCTTTGCTACCCATGGATTTCACCAAGCTTTGTACAGAGAAATTATCTTCTATGCAACATGTTATATTTACATTTGTACAAAATCCCTATCTGAGAGCGGTGCCGAATGTTTTTACGCGTCTATAAGCAGTTTTTTGGAAAAAGACCTTTGTTTCTAGTCTCTCATATAACTATTTATAATGTGTTCTATTTTTTGGGAGAATTACCTAATGCTGTATGTACAAGTGCGTATATGACCTTTCAAGTATAAGAGATATGTACCTGTTTATAGTGTATGAATGTACCCCAAAAAGGTGGTAACAAATATATGTGATGAATAAGATCTACTATATTCAATGAACCGTGGAATGAGAACACTTATTGTAGCCAGTTTTCATCCTTTCAGGGCCCCTGATGTGATGATATGGCCCGAGGGTACAATGGCGCTAAGATCAGATGATCACGTTTTTGTCTATTCAACGTGTTCGGTTGCTGCTTGAATAGAGGATTTTCCTTTGTACACGCGCAGACCAACGATCACAAGATTATCACGGGACACATCCAAGACTTCAAAGTACATTCGCTATTCACGTCTCCCTATGTTGTCCTTGGAATACTATATCTCTTCAAGACCAGTGATCCCGCTGTTACTAAGGCGGATTTGTCGTCCCTTCAAGCCGCTGTCACTGCATCAGATATATGTCCAGCAAATTCGCTTCCTCCCATAGGAAGTTCCCGCCAACATTGGCAATTTTTGGAAATTGTTTCACGACTACGGTGCATAACCTTGTAATCAACAAAAAATGGACCAGTCTGCAGCCACATGGGTGAAAGACACAGTGCAAGTCGTTAAGCCTTATAGACTAAGTGGTTCCCATAGATGGTCAAGTTTATTTAATACTGACGTATAATATTTGGAGAGAAAACAAATTTGAGGCGGCCTGGTGTCCGTGCTTCTTTGCCAAATCCGAAACAGCTTATATGTACACGAATGATCCGCGCTTTTTAGGCTATCTTCTGTATTTTCTTGATGAAATCTTTCTTGATTGAACTTGATACAATCTTGATAACATCAAATCCATTGTTTTTCACTGTGAAATACTGTGTCAATTCCTTATGCCCCTATTTTGTGCTAAAGATTGCTATGTAACCTGCGTGGCTGTAAGTCAATGAAATATAAAATATTATCTGACTAGATATTGCCCGACAAAGGCGCATATTAAAAAAGAAACATGCAAGCATACTAAGGTATTGTGTATGATACAAAAACGATCGTATCACGCATGGATTTAACGTTAACTGGCATTTCAGAGAATACGCAGATATTTATAGACTGGAAGGAGACATCCCATTTGCGAGGAAGTATCTCGGACTCCAATGAGTAAACTAATGTGTCAAACGCCTGTCTAGTCAGTCCTCCACCAAAGAGCGAAGCAGCAATCAAATGGAGACAACCATGGAGAAACATATACATAGATCTATACACAGCAGATGTTCAACAGCACACGCTTTATAAGCGGCCAATGATAACCATATGTGATGGGAAAATTTCTCGACGTAAAATATAGGTAAATAAAGTTTACCTGCCAATTTTGTAAAATTAAACATTTAGTGTCTTCGTTGTAAAACGTTGTGAATTTGTATCACGTTTTGTTGTTACCTTAACTAGGCCGTAGTGGTCTCATCTACAACAGAATAGACTTTCCTAAGTAATCGCCAGAAAGTTAGGAAGAGCAGTGCGTACCCCACAACTACACTATTGTCACAGAAAAGATCCAATTGGTATGTTATGGTTCCTGATTTTTTTAATGTTTATTCCATTGTGCATAGTAGTATGTAGTTTTGCCGTTCGTTATTCGGTAGTTTGTCTAACAATAGTACATGCAGTTTTGATAAAAATGTTTTTTACGGACGTTAGTTAGTTCTGTAAGTTAACGTTCTGTAATGTAATTGAAAAACATATATATATACATATATATATATATATATATATATATATATACGTTCTGTAATGTAATTGAAAAACATATATAT
>MNPL01011567.1:0-14231 GCA_002081605.1 Tropilaelaps mercedesae
ATATATATATATATATATATATATATGATTTCGGAGAATGATTGCATTGCCTCAGCTAAACCCTACTGCTAATCAACACTTCCAACAGTGGAAAATTGATGCGACACAAACTTGTCACCGCATTGCTTATTTTTTACAATCGGTGTCTGTTCTTGAACAACCAGAAAAAAGCACAGTCCAAGAAAATATTGTTGTTACACGGACACCGCGGAGACGGTTGCTCGGCCTCATTAACTCGAAGCGTCGTTCCTCGGCTTTGCCGAACACCGTCGCTGTTGTCTCCATCCTTGTCGACGGCCAGGACCTGCCGAGCTCGACGTCGGCCTCGAGTCCTGCGACGACAGATCGGGGACGAAAGGTCGCCGCCTAGGACAGGGAAACAGGCCGGGGGACGTCGCTACACGGAGTGATGGCGGGATAGAAGGGCGATATCCTTTTTCGTCGTCCTGCTGCGCTTCAAAGCCTCGAAAGGAGGTGGTACAAAGTACAGGAAATTTGTTCTCGCGCTGTCGTCGACGATGGCCGACGCTGGTTGATGTTGTCGACGGATTGTCGTTGGCGCAAGTTGACGCCGTCGACGGCCAATCGAACGTCGTAACGGTTGGAGCGCGACCGGCTTGAGACAGCGTTCGTCGGAAAGTGACACTTCGTGAAGACGAGTCCGCCCCAGGCGGTATTTGGGGTCGAGGGAAATCGTCGCGAATTATTGGCGCTGTTGGCCGTGCAGAGCCGTACGGACACGTGATCCGTTTACGCGATTGACAGATTCGCGTTTCCTTTTCATCGCCACGATGCCCACGCCGATACTACGACCGCGTCGGCCATGGCTTCATCGTTGTGTATCGGCGTTGTTTGCCTTTTGCTTCGTTTCGCCGGCGAACGACGAAGCAACCAGGGCGGAACGGGCTTTCAATCCGTCGCCTATAACGGCCGAATTATTCGCAGTTGGAGTCGTAGGGTGAGCCGTTAAGGCTGTGTAAAATTTTGCCCGAAGGTGGCCGTTGATCCGGTTGGTGCTGCCACATCCCCGATCCCCATAGGGCGAAGACCTGAACGCCCTGGCGTTCAGGCTCTTGGCGTCACTGGTCCGAAGGCAGGAGGACTGTATTTTGCGAGCAGAGAAGCTAATCGGGCTGCGGACGCGACGTGTGACCGATGCTGAGAAAAAGGGCGAGCCTACTCAGCCTGCTCAGATATAATGAAATAAAAGCTGTTAGTCGAAGGTATTGATCACCCTCGAATGTCCATTTACCATTATACTGATACAGGGGCTGTCAGTAGACGTCATCTTACTACACTGATGATGGCTGCTTTACGTCAAAAGCGATTTCTATATATATAGTTTGGGAGCTACGAGTCTTTGTTTGTTAACTTTCGGTTGTGTCAATATACAAGGCCATACGTAGTCGCTCTTGTTCTGGGTGCGCGGCCATTCTAAGTTGATGACTAGAACACTGCTTCTCAATTGTGTGGCTAAGAGGACGCAGGGGGTGCAAAATACACGTCGTTAGGCTCCCACACATCAGCGCTACATCAGATCGGCGTCTCCGGTGACTGACTGCACGCTTCGACCAAAGACACTACTTTCATTTGCGAAACGGTGTGGCTTCAGCGTTTCGGCCTCATGCATGCGATCACCTCTGCACCGCTCATCAAGCGGCGCTGTTCGCGGCCATACGCACTTGCGGATGGATGCATTCTTTGGGTGAAATTGACGAGATATTTTACCTCTTGCACGCGTCACGTGCACGGGAACGCTGTTGGGTAATATGGTAACCGCGGTCGTACCTCTGGAAGAGTGGTCGAGTGGCGAGCGACTGCTTCAGACGGCGGTAACAGACCCGAGACCTGTCCGTTGAGTGGGTCTGAGGCCGCGCGCTCCATTAGCGAGCGCACACTACCAGTGCGGTGCCGTTCCACCTGCGTTCGTAAATCCTCGTCCAGTGGAGTAGGTTGGGTAAAAGGCATGCGGTGAAACATCATAGCTCGCAGCCTCTTCCAGCTCCGATCCCGTTCCGGTAACCTGTCTGGCCCCTAAGTCCATCAGCATGTCATAATGCCTCTACAATCGTTCACGAGACCGCTTAGCGACCTCTCAGCAGTCGCAGAATCCCACCATAGTCCGCAATTCTCTAACAATCCGTCTACAACGCCAGATATGGGAGTGACACGGGCGGACATAGCTGACGAGAGGACGCGCGCGAAAACATCGTCGGTTCTCGGATCTGTATTCCTTCATTGCGCTACAGCATATACATTGGTGCGCTAGTAGAATACTCGGCATAAACCGACGTCTGCAACGATTCCGCCTGCGTAGGCGGTAGCCAACTAGGAAAAATTTCTAGGCTAATGCTTCTCGCTTAGTGGACTGGCAGGGAAAGGTAGGGCTGGAAACGACTAACTAATACAGCAGGCGGCGACGTAGGCCATGAGCCGGACCAGACACGAGCTGCGAATAGGGAGCCGATCCCATCATGATAGGTGGAAAAATGCGCCTTGACACGGAATACACGAGAATGTCCGACGACGAAATGGGCCAGTGCTGTACGAAATGGCCATCTCGGTGTCGCGTCCAACACCGCCGTTGGCGGATTTCACGAGCAATGAAAATGTCTCAGTATTCCACGTCGGTCGCGTGTATGACGTGTGTTTGTGTTGTAACAGCGCTACGGATGTACACCATGAGCAAGGGAAGTAGGACGATGGAACTGCTGCGTGCCGGATACGATTCAGCTCCGGAGTGTGAACCAGTCGGTGGCGTTTCCATATTACTTCATAGCAACACTGCGTCAATCTGGCCGCAGACGAAGTTCGCGTTTTGCGCGCGATGCCTCATTTTTCTTCACACCGTTGTGCCGATTCTAAGGCTCGCGAGACCCACTTCCCATAAACGAGAAAAACATGAGAGCCCCATGCCAGAGCCCCGTGTGTTGACTAATCTTTGTCAATAGGGCTCGCGTGGCGTTTAAAGTAGGCGAATGCGGCAGCGATGCCTTTGGTTTAGCTGGCGCCAAGGAAAATATAGATAAACCGAATAGAAGATTTTCGTATTACAGTTCTTGGTTTGGCCTTCTCTATAGCAATCGAGCGGGAGGATGATGGCGGAGTACGACGCCCGGACGCCGCAACCTAGCCTCAAGACGGAGTCCCAGTATTGGCCGCTCTTTTCGGTGTCCTTCACTTACCGCGGTTCTCCTTCAGCTTCGAATCTCCCATGCGCCCCTTTCGTGCGATGGGTGGACAGTGCAACCCAGCAACAGGCACAGAGTCACAGGGGGCCGACGGGCGGCGAGTGCATCACGTTGCTGCACATACGAAGGAGAGATTTGAAGCACCGATTTCGTCTCGCCTCTTCCTTTTCGAGTAACTGGCCTGTATCAGCCCTTCTTCGAGGTGCGAGTCTATCTACAAGGAAAAAGCTCCGTGGCTCGTATGTCCCGCGTCGCCTTCGAAATGGCCGCTCCGGCCAGGACACCTCAATACAACCGCATAGGGTGCATCTTCCAGGCTTCCTTTTCCTCACGCGCCTTCAGGCGAGCCGTCCTCGAGGCCGTATCGATTCGACTCAATGGCTTATCGTCAGGAGTATCAATTTTTCAGTCTGGCAACCTCTCTCGTTGCGGACGGCCGACATTCGACCGTTGCCCAGCTTCACGTACAGTTGTTGAGTGTCCTTTGCCCTTAACGGAAGAAACACGCACGAGGGTCCAAATCGCATGAAACAGACGCAAACTATATGCGACGCCGATGGTGCTGTGCTCTTGGCCGGCGATAATAACGTAGATCAATCTGTACAGCGATGATGCTATTCCGTACGAAATGACCCATTTGCGTAGAGACGAACAAAAATTTCACCGATTCAAAGATCCCTGCTAAGGAAACAACGTTTTGACAAAAAAAAACCGTAGACAAGGGAAACCAAGGATTCAGCGTGCTTACAGCCCTTGATAGACATCAATAACTTTCAATACTAATATGTTGGCCATTGAGCACGCAATGAGAAAAAGCAATAAAGAACTCCGGTGATGGAAACAACATTCGCAGCTTCGAGAAAATGTGTACACTCTGCCACCAACGGCAGACCGTAGTTTATAGGCGCAAGTCACTTGTCAATTTCATCAGGGGCCATACGACCGATACATGGGTCCAAAATCTTGTACGAACCATGCGGGAATTCCATTGTCAAAATTGTCCATGGTTGGACAGTCGGACGAAGTAACTGTCAAATGTAGGCAAATTCCGTTGGCCTCGACATTGCGGCGGTCGACGCCGGTTACATCGCGTGGCTTACGCGAAGAGATGCTATGCCGTAGATAGTTATCGGGCAAGTTGATAACGGTTCTAAGTGAAAGACGCGCGTCACCCCGGAGGTCCATGTGCTGTGCCAGCATCGGCCAATGTTCCAAAGATATTCGAGATAGTTCGCTTGCTGGATTGGCACAGAGCGAACAGAGGAAGGAACTTAAAAGGAATGGTCGATAAACATAATCGTCTCTCTTTGATCTTTTAGCGGATCAAAGCAGCGAATGTTGGACACGTCCCGAAGCGTTATGGAGACGCTACCTGTACAAAAGCTGCAAGACACAGAGCACATACGAGAATAGTGACATGCCGAAGTCTCGTTATTAATATTATTATTAGTGGAGTCAAAAATTAAGCGAAGCGACTGATCTATACCTTTTTCGTCGATTGAGCTACAGATTACTAAGTAATGTTAGCGGAAACCGTTGGATATTGTTACGATAAACGTTCTGGGGACGAAGGTTCTGTTCATTGGCGTATAGGTTGAATGACTGTTTTTTACTTATTTGTTCTTTTTCGCAAAAAAACGGAGATACCCACTTAATTAACTGATGGGCCTCCGAGGCTAATAAAGCATAGGAATATTTAGAGTCACAGGTAAGCATTTTATAATATGTTTATAGAATATTCTGCCGAAGACAACAATAGGGCCATTGGTTTTACCGACCCTTTGCTTTTAATTCCTAGAACGTCTACCGTCTTGAACAAGGATACATCAAAATTGTTTAGTTTTAGTCCCAAAATTTACTTGTCTTATCAATTTTTGAATTTCATAAAATATATGATATCGATCTCCATTACATAATAATCCAAATATTGTTTAATGAAGATTCATGTCATGATCATGCCATAAGACTTGTATTTCATTTGTCTTACTCACACAAATACTTATCTACCTTGCACATTCTGAACTGGAACTGCTGTCCTTTCCGCGAAACGTGAACGAACCTTTGGTTATTGGCGAAGTAAGATAGAGACGATCTATCCTAAGCTGTTTTGCTTTTCAACACCTATAGATTCAATGGTGACTCTACTCTCGCTAGTTCAAAAAGGTTACGAAACTAGAAACGCCAAGCAAGAACGTCGCTACTGGCAGCATGGGTTGAGCAGAAGTCGACAAAGATGGCGAAATTTCCTTCCACAACGACGACTGACGCAGTGATGGCCTGATTAGCCTTCAAAACTAAAAAACTTATAACGCCATGACGATCTGCTTTTTCCTACTAACCGGCGCTAGATAATCATTTCTTACCGAGTTGAACATTTGACAGAGTTCATTACATGGATCTGTTTGCAGACGTCGAACGGAAAACTGGAGGTGGATAAGATCCTTCAAGTCAACCCAATTATGGAGGCGTTTGGCAATGCTCGCACAGGTATCAACTATAACTCTAGTCGCTTCGGCAAATTTCTCGATCTCAGTTTTTCACTGACGTCCGGTCGTGTGGTTGGAGCCAAGCTTTCTGTCTACCTACTGGAGCAGTCGCGGGTGGTACGCCAGGCGAGGTAAGTTGCCTTTTGTCATGGCACGATTTCCGCCTATAAAATGCACTAGATGGTAGCTAGTTACAGAGACTAGTAACTGAGAGGTTAGCGACATGGGAGAATAGCAGCTCAATTTGCTTGAACCACTTGGTTAGGTAAGGCAAAACGCCATCAAATAATTGACCGCCTTCAAGCTGCGCGGCCTGCAAATTATACTTCAAACAAAAGCAGATACAGAAAAAATGATCCAAACAACAATTAATTCCACAAACAAGTAATTCCACGCGATTGAGAATTACCCTTATTCCTTACAATCACCCTAGTTAATATAAGATATTCCAGGTGAAATTGGTTCATTTCTACGATGTTTTTGCTTAAAATCAGATTATATGCCGCCTGAAACTTGTACGTGAAATTGTGTAGGCCGCAAACTGCTCTCTGATATTTTAATAGTTTAGAGGCAATATCCTAACAGCTGTACGAGTGCTTGAGAACGAAACGTTCCAAAAGCTCAGCTCGAGGGTTTTGCTCAGGTTGCCAAAGCAGTTACGAGAACTTAGGTCCTTCAGTCAGCTATCCAACTTGTCGCACAGCCTTTACGACTTGGTTAAACACTACGGTATCAGCACGTTCTTTGGCGGATCTCAACAAACTTTGAGCCTCTAAAACGACGCCTCGCCCGGAAGTTGAAGGCAACTCTAGTGGCCATGCTAACACACAAAATCTAGACGACCGCTAATAATGAGCGTCTTAGAGATGGCTTTAGGCTAGCTTAATGAGTGCCTGCGACATCATTGTTTGGCTGGCTCTTACACACGGGTGCCCTGTATAATAATCATCAGTGCGTTAAGTTTCGCACAGTTTTGCACTCACGTAACTCGCCAAACATATTTCGTCACACCCCGCTATCGCGAGAACGTTCTCAAGCATTATCCTTAAAAGCTGCCCCGGGCAACTCGTATAATGCTGTCTTAATATAACCTATATATACATATATATACACCGCATATGTAGTCGCCTTAATTCTCAGATGGGTGCCAATAACTGAGTTTAAACATCATCGCCATTTACCCAGCATTTACGCTTAGCGTTCTTATTAAGACTTCAATCAATCTTTAAGGATCCGAACTTTTTGTTTTATGAAAACGGCAAAACTACTTAACGCCTACGTGCCTAGGTGCCTTAATGCGTTAGTGCAACTAGATCGACCCAATACAAGCGGTCGTTCTCTGAACCACTCTCACTTTTGAATTACTACCAACGCTGTCACGCAAGTACCACAATGCAGTACACAGACACAGCAACGTGTCGCAAGGATACAACCGCCTAGCACAATAATACCACAAAATCAATAATCACAACGAACCACAAGAGTGAACCAGCCTAGTGCAGAAAGCACTAATGCTGTAAAACACGTACATCGGAACCGACACGCAAAAACTACTAAAATACGCCTTACAATACACACCGAAATGAGAACATCGCTAAACTAGCTTGAAAAATACTCCTGGAAACAGGGACTTTGAAATATGTACGAAGGAGAGTCAACAGCCCCTACAGTACACATTAAAACATTGAAACAAAACCTTTTTTTAGTTCTTCCACGTAGAATTCTATATTCGCATTAACATAGGTATCTTTAAGGGTCCATGCTATGCGATGGCTTACAGGGAAATAGTTCTCTTCATAATTACCCCTACGGAAGAGACATTCAGATCATTAAAATCGTCTGTTCCTTTCGGCTAGCCTACAGAAAAACTCACCAAATAACTCAAACCGCCAAAAAGTTCATAGCAAAGCAAAAAAAAAACTGCCTAAATTATTCCCTACGTAACCAAGAGCACTCTTAAAATCGAGGCAAAAACAAGAGCACCTATGGGGCCATCGTTGTGACTAATCTGGTTCAAGAGATTACCCCAGATCAAAGGACGTTCATTTTTGCTGGGACAGCCTAATAATTGGACAGCGACCCTGCCTGCAGTCGCCTACCCGACAGCCACAGCACGAAGGCCCTTGTGTGACGATTCAGATCCTTCAGGCTTGGGCAAAGCCTTTGAAAAAGCTCATAGGCTCAACGAAGCCCGTAATGGGACATCGTTTTCATGCAAGCAGAGAAAGTGGTCAAAGCGATTCTTGCTCTGGGGACGTCGCCCTTCATCAGCATGGGTAATTCTTGCGCACTTGAGAGTCTAGCACAATTCGAGCGATTCGGTGGCTGTCAACAATCGACAGTGTGCCTAGGCCTTGAATGCAAAAGTAGACTCATCGCCATGTCAAACAAAATCTGAGCCGGTCATTGATCACTGATTGAAAACTGCGTCTTCCTTTTTTAGTGTTGCCTATTCGTTACGAAACGCCTCATAGACTTCACCGTTTTGACTACGGTGACGATAGATAGAGATATCGCTAGACAACAGCAACACCGTATTCACTGACATGACAGTAATAATCAATCAATTTAATGTAATGTTAGATGAAAAAAATGCAGAGTCGACAATCTTTAGCAACTGCCCATGGACGGGAGAGGAAGTCGCCAAGTTATGACGAAACAATCGAGGATTTGCAGTATGGGCCGACGTTAGAAGCTACACGTTTTTCGTAGAAACATCAGTAAAAAAGGCTAATGAGAATTTAGGTCGCAATCTTGCAGAAATTACATTCGATCAGCGTGTTCTCGTCGTCTTGCAGGACGACACAAACAACAATAACTGCTTTATCTATAGACTCTATCCACGGTGCGCCCAAATATGGCGTTCTGTTCAAATGATCTGCGCGAAAATACAATAACCACACCGCTAACAGAGAATAATAAAATCCTTTAGGGTAGAAAAAATCTCAATTTTGGTAGAGACATTTTGCTTAAGTGCTAAATCAAACCGCCCCGAGGCTTATGTGCCAGCCGTGTTCTGACCTTTTAGCATCTTAATGCTCTACAGGTGTACATGTGGTACGCAGCATCTATTTTGATGTTCGAAGAAAATTTGCAGCAGAGATCCATAATATTACCTTACTTTTCAGCGGCGAGCGGAACTTTCACATGTTCTACTACCTCTACGATGGCCTAGCGGCTCAAAACCTTCTGGAGGCATATTACCTTGAGCCAACCACTCTCAGACGAAACCACCGGTAAGTGGATCAGAGCTTTTTGTGCGCCGTCCAGTAGCAGCTTCCAGCGCAAAACACTATTCGGGTGTCTTCCGTAAGCTCAACGCCAAACCTGAACCCGGAGAGAGAACGTCTAAGTTGACTAATAGCCTTGGAATATTAGCACGAAAAATTAGGGACAAATTTGCAACCCATGACCGTAGTAGGATGCAACCTTAATAGCCACTCACTGATGAAAACGGCGCTGGATTTGTACTTAGATGTTCACCGTCTCAAACTTCATTCATATTCGAGATTGCTTTCCAGATTCAAATCAAATTGAAAATCACACTTAGTTATTTCGTGATTAGCGATTTTTCTTCACTCTATCTCATTTCCTCGCGTTGTGCCTTGCTTAGATATCAGCCTTCTGAGCACACACATACACACGCACACACACTCACGCACACACACACGCACTCGCGCACACTCACACACACACGCACACGCACACACACACACTCACACACACATATATATTGTCTAACCACCTAAAAACGACACGATACGAATGGCAGTTGTGGTTAGCTTAATCTTATTTCATACGGATAATGTATTGTTAGCATAATCACCGTGGCGACACTCACTTTGCTGGCTTACAAGAAGCATAAATTTCGCAATGAGATCTGACATTTATTTCATCGTGGCTCGTCTGCGGAATCGCCGCTGTCTGACAGGCACCTCGAACGAAGCCCTGCCGTCGGCTACGCCGATGGTCGACTAACACGAACAAATTAACCAGCAACTGAGCTTCAGAGTCATCGTGATGGCTCTAGTACTCCTCTAGCACTTCGACGGTTGCTTCGGCGCCCATCGCGTCCACCGGGCGCTTCATCCGGCGGAGCAGATAACAATGACATATGGCGCTCCCAGCGACGGCCGCCAAACCTTAGCTTAGGGGGTCTGGCCCCCAGGTACGCCGAAGGGGCGCCCGGGACTCAAATTGCAGACACGGTCATGTGCAGCAAAATTATTGCAATTACCCCCGCCATTCGCTCGCCACACCATCACTACGACGGCTATTACTGCTGTTATCTTTCGAACAGAGCCAGCCTGTCCGCCGTGTAACTCATCGCCGCGTCACTCGTCCATATTTCTTGTTCGCGCTATCGTCGTTTTCGGTTTGGTGTGGGTTTTTTTTCTCGCGCGTCGCGAGCAGAAGGAAGAGACGATGTCGACGCATTGGCGAGCATATCCCGCGCCAGAGATAACATGAACATTCGATGCTGATACTGACGCCGCCCCTCATGGACGCCTCCCCTGATGGGCGGCTCGTTGCCCTGGGCTGAGGCGTTTGCATCTGTTCGATTACGACCCGATGTTGTGTGGCAAACTTTGCACAGGAATCAACCGTTGCCCACCCAGTTCGTTGGGCCCCCGGGTTCTGTTGAAGGGCCTCACACAGCTCCCAGGGGAGCAGTATCGACACGGCCTACGTGCACCTGTAGTCTATCACCAACCCGGCTCAGGTGTGAACCTGCGTGCGTAGTCACCACATATATATATATATATATATGGATAGATATATGTCAAAAACGAGAAACGACCGGAGTCGAAAAAAAACAGAAAAAGCCATAATACTTGACTGGGCTATCATAGGTAGGTGCACCGTGAGGTTCGTATCAACGCCTTGTCAGCATAGCCATTCAATGTTTGCCAGTTCGCCCGGCCCCTCCGGGCGCGGCCGGAAAAGGGAGACGTTTCGAGGATTGTTCCTTGAAAGGAATCGCTGAAGAAATCATACTTCGTTCTCTCAAAGCCCCTGGGAGTGGCAAATCGCCAGTTGACTTTTAGGAGCTCCGAAAATGCAAGGCTACTGAAGTGAGCTACGGGAGGCACTGCTCTTCGGGACGCGTATCCCATTTCGGTAGCCGCGAACGGTTTTCCTTGACGGGTGCCGTCATCGAATCAGTTCATTTTGGACTGCTGAAACGAACGACTTTCCGGTACGCATTCTTGCGCGACTCAGTTTTAGTTTCTGCGTCCTGGAAGAATGGCTGTGGTATGCTAGCGACCTTGGCTGTCAAAGGAAGACGACGTGTCAGAAAGGCTGAGCGATGGCTGATGTTCGGGCCGGCCACCTCCTCCTGGGCGCCTTCAGCGCGGCGTGTGACCTTCCACGAAGGTCGAATTGGTGACGTCGCGGGGGTTGTATCGCCTCGTTTTAGGCATTCTTTCTAATTTGGTCCCGTCCAACGTTCCTACTAGACTACTTCGTCTAGCTTTTGCTCGTTATCTACTCAAAAAGGCCCACGCCGATGTCCTTTCGCATCAACTGTGTCTTGCAGGCATTGTCTGCCATCGCCTTGGCCTGCCCATCGAGCATTGTATGCGTACATCGATCAATTCGTTTGTGTGCGTATCGCATTTATAACACTTTCACTGTCCTGTGTGTCATCTCTATCGCTTCATCCTAAATTGGCTCCCTGCGCCCATTGGCTCTCGCGGCCCCAGTCTCGACACGTTTATTATCCTAAGGTTGGCTCCGCGCATTATATATATATATATATATATATATATATCTGTATATATATTCAGGCGTTGTCCTTCGTTTTGCTGCTAACGCAGAGCTCGCATTCGCCTCTTTCGTTCAACACTCTTTCTCCTTCTTTCTCGCGCATATCCTTTCGTCAGTAAGTGGTTTGCCCTTATCTCCTGAGGTTCATTTCGTGCTTTAAGGACTCGTCTAGACTGGAAATCGCAGACTATACAGGGACAGAGTAGAACTCCTAATTCTCTCTGTGAGACGACGGCTTAGCCGTATCGTTCTACTCAATCACTTTGGGTCTGTGAGATGTTATTCCTAAGCTGGGTTTGGGTGGCGCCTCCATCTTGGCTATCTTGTTTGACGTCTCATATAGATCATCGTGGTACTAACTCATGGGAGTCTTACTTTAACAGTAGAGCTATTCCAAGATGAATTTTTCCCATATCATCAAGCGATGAAGTGGGTCTCGCTCGGCCATGAAGTCTGCAGACGCCAATACTCGCTAATCAGACGTTATCCGGA
This sequence comes from Tropilaelaps mercedesae, assembly GCA_002081605.1. Lineage (NCBI taxonomy): Eukaryota > Metazoa > Arthropoda > Arachnida > Mesostigmata > Laelapidae > Tropilaelaps > Tropilaelaps mercedesae. Next base: position 11,942 of record MNPL01011567.1, read on the forward strand.
TCTCATCCACTTTATTATGGCCTACTTTATTTTATATATATATATATGCTTCGCGGCGGAAACTAACAGATCGATCTAGCTATAGAGTAGTTTATTGAAGAGCCATAAAAATGTATGCTTATATAACGGCATCTGCCTAAAATCCTCTACACGTTTGTAGAAATAGTCAACAAACCTGTTCCATCCTGTGATGATGTTGGTTTTCCCGAGAAGAATTCAAGTGTACAGGACATTCTCGATGAAAAAAACAGGTTCCGAAGTGAACATCCCAACCCGGACGGCATATTCCGACGGTACAGTCTTCAGCTTCGCTGTTTTGACAAATGTCCTTCTAACAATTTTAGTAAAAACACGAGAGCGTCGAAACCGGTTCGTGTCCCATGTTTCTTGTCTAGGAATTTCTCAATCGACAGAGCGAATAGGGTGGCAGCGACCAGAGGCAGTCGGAGAGCAACGAACGTTATGTAAATTCGTGCGGCTCCGTGCGCATGGCCTCTACATGAACGATAGCCTCAGCCAATGGGGTAGCTTCTGAAGACCCAATAGCAATAATAGGCTATTTATAGGTGACACACGCTCATGTACGCTTGCATCGACAACAGGTGTCAATTGCCAGTTCCGGCTGCGCTTCCGGCCACTTGTCTCCCTTCTATGTGTGAACGTGAACACGTACAGGCGCTACAGATTGCGCACTCATTGTGCAGTCTCAGCAGGCGCACTGGACCTTCAGCGCAATGACCACCGACTGGGCCCGGCCTGTTGCTGCGTCTTCGAATAGCAGGAAAAAAACAACGACAAGCGGCGGTGTCACCATCAACGAAGGTGGCCTTATTGAGCCTGAGCCCGGGCCGATGTGTCGCGTTGTGTTACACTATTGTGGCCGAATAGCAGGCTCTGCCCTCTCCGCCTGTCAAAGCAGGTCCTAAACGTCCTTCCGGTGCTGCCACTTGTTGACGAGTGTCAGAAGTGCAAGGACTACAATAAGCCTTCGTCTTCAATAGAAAAAAATAAGGCGGGCAACTGGATGTGGGGCCTTGATGGGGGGCCTGAACGTTGCCTGATCTCACACAAGCACCGTTTTGATGACACCTGGATCGCTTGCGGCGCAGAGACTTCTCTCGTTATAGGGTTGGCCTAAGGTGGTGATGTGGTCACACCTATTGAAGGTTTTCCCCTGCTGACAGCATTCTCCAGGAAATCACCTCGAAAGACTACTTTGGGATCAACAGTGGGCCAGCAAAATCGCAAATATATAGAACTGTAGCAGTCCTGGATTGTCGGTGAAATTCGTCTACCTTTTGATTCGGTTTACGTTCCAGAGCTAGTGTGAACGTTTTAGGCGCATAAACACTTTATAAAATGTCGTCTTTCGTCAGAGGGTGATACCCATTCTCAGAGACAGGTACCACACAAGAAGAACTTGTTCTTTTTTGGACAGTTTCTTGTAAACACTACCTGCATCTACACTAGGGCGCATGTAATTGTATTCGACACGAAATATTAGACTTGTTGTCTCCGTCGAGAGTGGCCATGGATTTAATTTGCTGTGACAGCGACGGCTGGATGGTCCGCATGTAAACGTGCTTTAACCGAATTGACGACGATTGTTTACCGCCGCACGCCAGAAGGAAAAAGCTTTCGCACTTTCAATGTCGTCGTCGTCGTTGTTGTGTGAGGTACGCGAACGGCGTTTCGGGACGCCGCTACATAACGAGTCCTCGAGCGGAAAACGCTGCCACCTCTATCGTAAACACCTGTCTCAAATGGAAAGGAGATTTCCCATCGAGCCTACCCTAGGGAGACAGGCCGATTCGCGTGAACATTTGAACGATAGACTGGTTTTTTTTTTCCCGCCTTTCTTTTTTGTACGCAGGACCAGTGGTCCTTATCCGCTCCGTTTACGCGGAAGCGCCGGTCCACGACGACCCTCAGGACAGCGGCGTACAACGGCTAGCCGTGGCCAAAGCCGAAAGTATTTACACAACAAAGCCGTTACACGCCCCGCCTCACTTTTCCCGCGTGTCGGTCCCCGAGTATATGGAGGAAGATGTGGGGTTGTGCGGCTATACGGCGTTGCGGAGGTAGCGTTCCAGGCTTCGGATTCGCTAGTTTCTACCTCTTCTGGATCGGTTTTCTGGCCGATGCGTTGGGAAGTGCACCTAGGGGAGATATAAAGAACGATGTTGACCATCGGGCAGCAGCGCCAGCGGGGGCGGCATCAACAACGAGGAAGTGGAGCAGGAGGTCAGGAACGGTTAAGGCGGGTCGCGCCATGCGATCACTTGAGGGC
>MNPL01011570.1:0-16459 GCA_002081605.1 Tropilaelaps mercedesae
TATATATATATATATATATATATATATATATAAACAAATTGAAAGAGCTTAATTATTGCCGGTCGACCAATGCGGAGTCAATGTTTTTTCCCCTCCCACTGATGTATTCCGCTGGCCAGATATACACAACATTCGGAATCTTCGTGAGCACATGGACATATTGAGCCGCGCACATCAGTGGCTGGATGCGCGGTCCGGAGTGTTCGGAGGCAGTTGAACTACGTGCGATACGGCATCATCAGGCCGTTTGTGAACTAGCAGAGTACTAAGATGCCCTCTTTTTGTTTATAAGCGACCAACGTCGAATAGATGTCCGATGGCAGCCCGGTTTATCATATGCATTTGGAGTTGATTGACCCTGCTCAATTATTAGACGGCCACAACAAGTTTCCGCTGAGAAAGGCGCGACCGTTCGGTTCGTACACTTGAAAATTCTTCCATCTATCTCTGCGATTCAAATTGTCCATTTACATCTTTGAGTAATCATTGAGCCGCAAAGCCGGACATGGCGTAAGCGCAAATTATGGTTGCTAATAATTGTTTGTGCCTCATACATTTATATCTACGTGAGTAAAACTCATTTAGATTTGAGCAAATTGTGGCCCCAGATCGGTAGGTAGCAGGCTGAATGCGAGGTGGTTAATCTTCCGCTAATCATTTAGTACTGCTTTCAATGCATTTTCTGTCTCGACAGGAGGTTTTCTGCCGTACGGTTGGTCGGGAGTATTCTCCGGGGCGGCAACATGCTTTTACGCCTTTATCGGGTTCGATATTATTGCAACAACAGGTGAAGAAGCCGAAAACCCCACCAGAGATATACCAAAGGGTAAGTTAGTCAGAAGGTATACCTCGTTTGAAGACGATATCTTTACATCGGAACCAAGTCGCACCTCTGATCACATGGGTCAGGGAAGTACATCTCACTCTCACCAGCATCCTCCTGATCCCTCTGATCCACAATTTCAGAGCTAATAACAAAATTCGGAACACTATAAATATCGTATGTCAAACAGTCCTTGTGCTCATCACCCTTGTGCCCGTACAGCAGCGTTTTAAAGAAGTGTAAGCGGTATTCATCAGGGCGTTCATAACGTTACCACTTGAACTCCTTTACCGTTCATGCTACGGCCAGCGTTATCTGATATAACTACACGCCTCGATCTCGACATTCGCCTAACAAGTTCAAACGCTGAAAGGAATTTGGTTTGTTTTCCGTATCTGAGCGACTGTTGATCAAATGCGTCATTCTGCCGAAATTGCAGCCCAGTTCGCATTCTGCAATCGCCACACCCTTTACATTTCAAAGCTGACCGTCAGCCAACATTTAGCCTCCGGTTGTCACTAGTAAGCCTTTAAAAACGTACATGAATAATCCAAATACCGCCCCCATGTAATGTGCCACATCAGCGCAACCAAAGGGAATCACATACGTAGCTTCTTTCTTTGCCGGTACACACAATTAAGTTGAACTTGCTTTACTTTCAGCTATCACGTGGAGCCTGGTTACCGTTCTAACAGCCTACATCACCTGCAGTGTCGTAGTACGTATCTAGACACCTTGCCACGCCCTTAGGGCGCTACAATTTTTTTACTGCATTTAAATGCTACCAAGGTACGCGTTAGCTTTTGGCTACGACATGTGCCAGAAGTGGATATCTTATCTATGGATAATTAACGCGTTCATGTGACACCGTCACTAAACATTGCACACATATAAAGCTCTACATGGAGCTACATGTTCCCTGCATTAGGACCGCTCTCGGAGGCACGCAGAGCGTGGCAAGATTGACACAAACGCAACTGGTACGCAATGCCGCAATGAATAAGGAAGATGTTGTGACCAAGTGACCAGCGGTAATCATCTATACAGATGTATGTATATACATGTGTACTAACACGATGTATTATTTATTACACGTCTACGAGGTGACTGCCACACAGCTAACGTAGGAAACGATGTGATAGTCGCTGCAGTTTTCGCCTGTAAATGCTATCGTATTACACAGCGGCTAACGTGATTAACCGCCGGCGGGCATTGGGAACGTAATGACACGGTCTTCTACATGGGGTCGATACGTTCTAGCCATACAAACACATCTTCATATAGACCGCGTGCATGACGGACATGCTACACTGGACATGAACGCGATAATTAGCCAGATCAAGTTAGTTAAGTAGGCCACAGCTTTGCCGCCTCGAACCATATATATATATATATATGGTTTGAACGCATTTGGGACATGTTTGGACAGACGCATTTCGAGAGAACGGTATACGCTTGCTACGAATTTACACATGTAGAATACTTCAGATAGCGCTAACGGTCACACTCTACACAGTTTAGGAAAAACATTTTGAAATACAGAAGTGTTTCCTAATGATTGTCCCTGTGGCCAGCACTGATTTCCTAGGATCGTAGCTCTTGCTGATGCTTCTAAAGCTACTCACGTGCGGATCTCTAGACGATTTCAAAACAATTACTGCAGCAACAGCTTATTAACAAAAATGCATACAGATTGCGTGCGTCAAAATTCAACAGAAGCCTTATTATGGTATATAGGTGCTTGCCATGACGGGTTAATTGACCTCATTCTCTAAACTCTGCGAATTTGGAGTTTTCTTCAGTACCTGGTTGGTAATAACTGTTAGCGTAAAAGACTGACAAATGCGCAGCGAATCGGTTCCAATGCGATTGAATGCGTTTTAGATGATGATATTTCGCAACGGCCTGCCGCTGAACTCGACCTCTGAGCCCAACACCTAATCGGACTCCGGGGTTTCGTTAACGACCAGCGTTAACGGTGCAAGGCTAACCCAAGCTCTTAAACAGATTAGTTGGTTACGCGAGACTTCGTGACCAACTGCTATTGTGCAATGGTGCGCTTCGTTCTACGAACTGAATCGTCGGTTCTCTGCCAAATTCAACTAGGTGTCTACTACCATTATAGACGATTAGTTTTGCTGTGTAAGCTCCATAATTTCATATGCAATCGTTAATATCGTATCGTAGAAAAGAATATCGTTTCATGAAATGCCAAATCAGCAATGGAAACCAGCAAAATGCAATCAGGCTACCTTTAGCGCTACAGCGCTAAGCATTTTGCTGTCTATGTAACACACAGCATAATTGTATTTGTCAGGTTTGAGAGTATTTGAGACGAAACCATTGAATTGAACTACCAATGAAGCCAGTGGGGCCAATGAAGTCTCTGTGATGCTAGTTTGCCGGGGTGCTGATAATACTAAACGTACCAGAAAAAATACCATAACGAACCATCAGAACACGCTGCCACAAATATATATTAAAAGTATTAGAGGTTTCAATCTCAAGGCCCCGGGGTTAGAAACCCCAGAGCCCGCGTAAGGAGAGTGCATTGAAAACTATCCCCACCTCAGGAAAGGATGATTGTACATTGTATGTGTTGAGCTTTTTGTTGCGCTACTTGAATAACCAATAAGGCTAATACCTCGAAATATGAAAATCGACGAATATAGTGGCACCCTGGATTTGAGCCGTGTTTGCATAGAATAAATCAACTTTGGACAGTGGTACGTTAGTGACCTAATGGAATGTTCTAGCTCGATTATCGCCCCGACGAGTGTTCGACGCTATTTCACGTTAAATAAAAGTTACCTAATAAATATAAACGAGTGCAATGCTCTCGACAAATGACCTTATTATTGCCGCTTGTGTAAAGCATTATACGAGAAATGTTTTATCGGTTTTATTTAATCTAGCCGTCCGTGGTGTCACTTCCCTCCAAATACACGAATCGCGTATTACTACACAAAGGATCAATATTACAGTAGTTTCCAATGGGCATTGAATTGCACATGAACGCGAACCGCGATAACCTTTTGAGTATTGGCCGTATCACCACTACCAGTGACCCGCAGTTGAGAATAACGAACGTAAAAACATGCTAGGGTGTTTGTATAACACGTAATCGGAGTTGAATTGTCCTCTCCCGTGTTTAACAACAGCCACGTCAAAGCAAACCCAGTCCAGACCAATACATTTCCCCTCATGACGTAAGCCTAATTACGTATACAATGAATGGGTGAATTGTTTGTGTCCGTCGACAGAATGGTCGTTGCATCATGCCTGTCACCTCACGCGTGAGATTATACGCAACGCTTCGCGTTGTCAAGGATAATTTGCTCCCACGTGTCTTTCGTCGAACATTGTCTGTCGAGCTGTGTCGCTCAAATTATAGACATAAGGTTCTACCTACATACAAATGTGGATTGTCTTACGGCAGATCTCTTCGTTCGTGGCTCCTAGGTGACTCTGGTTGTGCCGTACAACGAAATCAACTCGGCATCTGGTCTTGTAGAGATGTTTGCCCAAAGAAATGCGCCAGGATGTCAGGTGAGCTCTGTCATGTACATGTGACTAGTTCTGCTAACACACCAGCCGCCATGTGGATGATGGATCTTATGTGATCGTAGTAATAATTATTCATATTCCTAGAATCGGAAGTTAAGTTATAGCATAACGATTATGTGTTTGAGCCCCATGAGAGTATATAGGGGCATCTAGAACACATTTTTTGCTAGCCTATTCCATCCATTACGTGGATGAAAGGGTTTTGCACTCTGCAAAGCATCCGGCTTGTAGAATGCTCAAGAGGTAGTGACGATGTACAGGTATTGTTTTATATTAGGTTTTACTGGAAGGTCAGTGGGTTGCATGGGACCTTGTGATTTTCTCTAAGCTTCATGTGCCGGTGTTTACGTTTGATGCATGTTTAGCCGTGACTTTACAGCTCCTATTCGGAATGAAGGTTTCCATATTTTGCTAGATATCCAAAACGAGCTTGGCAGTGAGAGATGCTCGTGATAGAAATTCCGACTAGAATTATTCTAAGGCCATAGGAAATGGTAATTACGAAGTTAACGTAAATCTAAAATTTAGAAATGCATCTATACAATTTATTTGAGCTTAGCATTTAACCTTAAATCGTCCATAGGACGCATTTCAGCAATGTACACACCCCTTTCGCTCGTGCACGCCCTCGGGTTACCGCTGATTTCATTGTTTCGTATCTGGTAATTCTCGCCTTGATTTCAGTACATCGTAGCAATTGGAGCGCTAGCAGGCTTGGTAGTTTCCATGTTCGGTTCGATGTTCCCGATGCCGCGAGTCGTATACGCAATGGCCAAGGACGGACTCATTTTCAGGTATGAGCACCCCTCCGAAACGGCGAACGCCTGCCATACGTGCGAGGCGTTGAGTGCAATAAACAGAGCAGAAGAAGGAGTGTGGTAATCGTCTATGAGAGCTGAAATAAGGCGGAACAGTGAACGATGGCCGTATTCGGTAAAAGCTCCATGAAATGGCGACGTAGGATTGATAGTTGTCTGTCTATCACGAATGACGGATGCTTGGTGTCCATCTGCCTTCCCGCCGTGTAGGACTTCACGCGTGATCTCTGCAGGCCAAGCTGGTCCAAGCAGAAGATCGAACGCTGAGGCCGGACGTTATCCCAGACGGCTGGCAATAACGTGGCAGTGGTTCCGCGACCTCGCACAGAAACGGCGTTACTCTGGCCACGTCCCTTTGAGACTGGTGCCGTTGGATGCTAACTTAGGTACTAAGCGTGTCTCGGAGAGTTCAGTCGAGGCATTTTACATGCGCGACCTGCCCGAAGAAACTCGGTGATGGAGAAAAACATATGTCCAGGTATTTGAGAGACCCGGGGTCGCTCCTACGTCTGGTGAGTGGAAACGCAACTCGTGGTGTATTCCCTCGGCCCAGATGCATCTCACCGGTGTTGAGCGCGATCAATCGGCGACCCATCTTTTGGGACTACGTTTAAAGGTAGCCAGCTTTGTTTTAGAGATTATCTGAATGCTGCGCGTACATTATTGGTATGCATATTTTCTTCCAATACAATGCCCTGCGATATAGGAAAGGAGGTAATACAGTCGAACTTGATTTCGCTTAGAAGAATCCAATCAGTTTATCTTGACAAAGCCTATTTGCTTTTACACTATCAGTCGGTGCGACTCCGTATAAAGTGATCTCAAAATATGTGACATAGACGTAAGCTGTCAGACGTACACATAGAAACACCTCTGTTCTCAGAATAGATAAAAAAAAATATATCATCTGTTCTACTAAAAGTTACAAGCTATTACATCCTGATCTGAAAAAGCAGCACTGTTAAGTTACTGTCTGATTGTGAGACCGACAAAGTTCGTAACATGTTACGCCAAACAGTCTGTCAGTTGATAGGAACTTTGGTATTTTATTACGATGCGATCCATACTAGCGAGGCTCTTCGACGTTTGAGCTTTTAACTCGCCTCCCCTCGCCTGCTAGACACCGGCCTCTTATCTGACGTGACGCGCACGTCTTTGTTACAATTACCTGCAGACGGAGAAGTCGTTCTATTTGAACAGGGAGTGTTTTTGTAACTAGTAATCTTCTTACCACAGTACCTCGAAATATATCGGACTTGGCCAGGCGAAGTACCTCTCAAAATCGCATTCCAACATACGTTGCATGCCTGACCATCACGTATGTAACATAACATTGGTTTGTGGCCACAGATTAGCGCAAGTCAATGGACCGGTGAGTATAAAGCAAACTTCCCTTTACAACGAAAGGGCTTTGCTTCTTCAGTTTACCGAAGAGCTTTGGCTCGTCGGACTGTATCGATCCCCAATTCTAAGAAATGTCGTTTGTGAGAGCAAGTCGATGTACAAAACCGAGCCAAGCCACGAGGGCATTTCGAGCTAGTGCAGCGCCTGCCGACTTTAGTACACTTGGCTTGCATCGCCTAGACTTGTGTTTCTGCCTTTGGAGCACCTAATATTACTACAAAGGATAAGCCAGAAACACTGGTCTTTGGGAACCTTTCCAAACTACATAAAACCATGAGTCACGTCAATCTTACGGCTGATCTATGAGAAATCCGGTTTTTGTGTGCTGGCGTGACTCGCTCCAGCGGATTATTCTTGTTCTGCTGTTTCCAACAGGCAAAGTTTCAGGATACGTCGAAAACTACACAAGTTTTTTCTTGAAAAACTACGTCGTTACTCCAGGGCAGCAACGCCTGACAACGACCATGTGTCTCTGACGTCGCCCCGTTATTAACGCTAACAGTCTAATTTGCGGTTACCCGGATTAAATAAATCCCCTAAGACAGAATATCGCACAAGGGAACTGCTGCTCGGTGAATTTAGCACGAGTGTGTCGTTGTTTCGTTTTACCAGGGCTCTTGCAAAAGTGTGGCCGGTCACGGAAACCCCTGCGACCGCGACGGTAGTTTTAGGCGGAGCCACGGCGGTGGTGGCCATGATCATGGGCCTCGACGTTCTCGTCGAAATGATGTCCATCGGTAAGTCAATCCACGATTTTTAAAAGACTCGTTTTTTTTGTTCTCATGGACCGAATAAGTCAATAGAAGAGGAAATTCATGGGAGTACTAGGCCCATTTCGATTTTGTTTTCAAGTTTGCGCAAGAAAAGTTACCGCCAGTTCCTGATGCTTCTATAGTTATATGGTGTAAACGTATATTTATAAATTGAACTAGTTCTTCGAAAATCTTCCTTCTGAAAATAAAAACACTCACCAAAAATTATGCTGACATACGTTTTTTTAGAAATTTTCAATGGTTGTTTTCACTGTATGTCATTATATCTTTATAATTCTTTAATGGAATTTGTATTTTACTATATTTATAAGTTTACATCAAATACATCTTTAGATATCTCTCTATAGGTGAAGTGAGTTGATCCCTGGATGAAGATCTAAGCACAACGTTTATACATGCCATGTTGAAACTGAATCTCTCCTTTATCAAGGCAATCTGAGCCCCATTGGTATAAAGGGAGATTAAAATTCGCTTGGCTCAATGGAATTTGCTATAGACATTTCATATGCACCATATCATCATCAGTCATTTTTCTAGACGTCTCCTCCATCAAAGTAGCGTCTCTACTTATGCCCTTCATTTTGCATACAGGCACATTAATGGCCTATACGTTGGTGTCGACGTGCGTCCTGTTGCTCCGCTACCAGCCGGGCAATAAAACTGTGGTTGACCTTCTCCCGGAGTCCGTACGGTCAGCTTGCCCCACGCCCACACAGGAGTATCCGAAGGTCAGTGAGGTACAAACAAAAGAACCAGCGCCAACTTCTACACGTCAGGAGAAATTCTCAAATCCTTTACATAAAGACACCGTAAAATATGCCATGGTGGATCTGCCCCGAAGTACCAATCGTGTCAAGCAATGTTTCTAGGTTTATTACTTTCTATGCAGACGTCATCTGTCGCGGGCCTATTTGGCAAAGCATTTGGCCTGGTCAGAATTTTATGAAAGCGTAAAAAACTCTGAAGGTCTGCCAAATTTCACTATTTCTCACCGGCGCTTGTCAGATTCGTGCACCATGACGTTATTCTTCAGAGTGCCGAGAAGCTTCACATGCCGAACGAGATTGGTTACAACCATTACGTTATAACCATGATTCTCGTTTTAGTCCGATGTCGATGTAGTTATCAGCGAGAGTTACTCAACGTTAATATGAACTCCCTTAGAGGTGGCTATAAATCTGCTTAAAAAATATATACATATATATGAGTTCTTATTCTTTATACACGAACTTATTCTCCAGCCGGCAGGCGAGCCAATGAGTGCGAATCCGTTCATTAACAACACCGTTGTGGTGACATCGAAACGATCAAACCGTGTTCTGAGTCCGGAGTCGGATGACGAGGAAATGGGCTTTACGGGCTTGGGTGTTGTAGGTCACCATCGATTTCCAGGTGAGCATTAGCAAAGCCGCAAACGAAAGCCCTCAAAAGACCTCTAAAAGTTGGCTACAATTCCTTAAACATGCATGATCTTCTATTCTTACCACATAGCCCTAGAAATTTTATACTGCCATCGGAACTGGCTTGATTTAATGAGCTATGCCGAGAACAAAAACGCAACCGGCTTATTATTCTATTAGCGTAAACAGCGTGCGTCAGACATTTGACTTGACTGTGAGGTAATCATCGCGTCAAAAGGCTTTGTTTTCTAAAGGCGACTACTCTGACGTACGGCGTAAATGGTGGGCTACCAGAATTTGAGAGTGCACGCGGTGTGGCTGCATCATGCATGCATGTAACACGATCTCAGGTTAACAGACAGGTCGTTGATAGATTGTTTTTATAATATAAAGTGTATGATCTTTATGTTTGCGCTCGTAGGTGTTGCGGCTCAGTGGAAAAAACGCCAAGATCTATACGGGTCGATGCAAGAAGAGTCGCTTGAAGAAGAAGAGGATTTATTTCACCAGGTGGGAAATTTCACTTGTTTATCGATTGTTCGCACTCATCGCTCTCAAAAGATGCACATAACCAGCGAAATCTTGTTTGGCGTACTGCATTGAACTCCCAAGTAAAAAAAACCGAAACCTTTGGTTGTGCTTCGCATTAAGAGGCCTTTTTGCCCTCGGCAGGGTTTCGAGCCGTTGTACAGCCCTTTCATTTTACCAGTCCCTGTCAACATCCATCGTTTCCCCTTGTCCACCGTTCTATCAACGGGTCTACCTAACGAACATCTATCTATGCGATTGCAGCCTTCGTACTGGGACTTGAAACGTCGCCAGATCGGGTACATGTTCCCGTTCTTGACGCAGAATCCTGGCCCGGCGAACGACGCAACGGCAACACGCGTTATCCGTCTGACGGGCGCTTTGTATGGGTTTTCGCTGTTATTCGATCTCGTCGTCGTGTGGGGCCAAGACGCGCTGGGAGCAGGCTCCCTTACACTTGCTTTACTCAGGTAAAGAAGTTAAAAAGAAAAAAAATAGTCGAAATGAATCCACACTTAACTTGCAGTACCAGTCGCGCGATTGTCGAATACGAGAGATCAACATTGACCCTAACGAAAAAGAACTAAAAGGCCATTTTTTGCTGTATATTAAAGCATGGCACGTAGGAGTAATAGGCAGAAGGACCAAATGTTACGGACTAATTATAGCTATGTTGAGGCAATCTACCCATTTCTATACAATGCGACTTGCAGAAGCTCATTAGATCTATGTGTGTTGTTGTTGTTGTTACTGTTTGTAGCGTCGCGTGCCTTATCGGGATCATCATAACTGTGTTTCTCATCGGGAAACAACCGCAGGCCAAGTAAACAAATTTACATTTTAGGCTACGTCGAAATTTCTGGGGCACTTTCAAATTGCTTGATGCCAACAAATGCATCCTTCCGGTTCCCTCACACTTAAAGAGCTCTAAAGATCCAGAAAACATTAACCAGCGTGGAATGGTCGTTCTCAACCGTAAGATGACTCCATTGGCGCGTGAGCTGTATCGACCAACATAGACCCTTTCAATGCTGGATGATTAACAGGCAAAGATTAAAATAGAGAATCGGTCAAGACATAAATTATATTGTGATGTTTTAATTGAGATAAAATTAACGAATATACCATAGGGAGGTGGCCGTTCTCGGGGTTTGTCCGTTGACCTCCTACTCGTCTAACATCTTCGGTCCCGACATTCAGAACGGACTTAATAAATAGTAATTGATTTCTATGTTTCCTACAAAGCTAAATAAACAATACTCATAACTATGTTCCCAATTGTAAGAACAACTGAAAAGTCAGGACATCCCTCTTGACCCTAATTCCTTTTGTAAAGGCTACAGTGTTATCGTACCTTTTCATGGCTAGATTACTCGAGTCACAAATTATGTCTCTGTTTCTTCTGTTGTATGGAAATTAATACACATTTAAATAGCCACCTAAAACATTTTCTTAACTGAGTAGATATACTACTATCTGGCAAACAGCACCTATGGGGTCAAAGATATCCACTAGACGCCTGTTTTATTCGATATGCTAATGCTGTAAGATAGCCAAACTGGGGAAGTCTGCCACTCGAATTAGGTGGTATCCATACAAATTTACCTTCAGTCGAGTGGCACCCATTTGTCACTAAGTCGATGCTTTTGTTGTGCGATGGGCTCTGCTTTCCAGGTGCGATCTCAAATTTGCAGCGCCTGCCGTGCCGATAGTGCCCTCAATCGCGATCACGGTTAACCTCTATCTCATACTCAAGCTCTCGTATCTCACTCTCATACGATTCATTGTATGGATGACGCTAGGTAACAGTCGAACCGATAAACATGCGCTAGCCACGTTGACTCTGTGCTCTTTCACAGCTTGTTTTCGTCTTGGCGTAGTGCGCAAAGCAGTAGAAGCTCGCTAGAAACTGAATCGTAGAACGGCTGTAATGTGTGGCGATATGCCCGACCGACGCCTACAGGCCTTTGTAATAACGTCGAGTTGGGTTAAAACCGCTAAAGCTCAAAGAAGCCTTTACAGTAAAGTGTATTCTATTCGGAGTCCGGTAAATTGCTCGGTCCATATCACAAGCTTATTTTAAGGCGATATATACGGCAACAATAAATATTATTTACAGCGATCGGATTGTAAAAAGACGACATATTTCAGTATTTACTTCAATATTCCCCTTAAAATTCTTATTACATTCATCAGCCGAACGAATCGTCCCGCAATAAACGTATTGTATGCAGAGACCGTGGCATACCGAGACGCTGTACCCCGTCCCGTCTAGACATTCGTTCTGACACCTGTCTATGATGTTTCTACCTTTTAGGGATGTTTATGTACTTCTGCTACGGCATCAAAGAGAGTAATCTTGAAGGGGCTAGCGAGGAGCGCATCGAGCTGAAGGTGCCAAGCAATCAGGCCTCGACGGGTATGCCGAAAGGCGATGACAGCTCGCGACGCAGTCTCAACCTCGGAGCGTCCCTACCAAAACCTCCCCCACGACCAGTTCTCTGCGGGGAGCCGATCATGAACCCGCTGACAAACCCGTTCCTCAACATGGGCACCGAAACCAAGACGGTTCAGCAGAGCGAGGCCAGCGTCAGCGTCAACGCCAACGGCAATGGCAGCGTCGTTACGACGACCATCAGCCTCCAGCAGCCGCCCTCACGCTCGAGTTGGGCCAAGTTCGAGTAGGCAGGCGAACTCAGAGCACCGCGTGCGCGGCATCGGTCACCGACGACGCGTCGTCAGCCGCGCTTCGAGCAAGGGAGACTTGCCAAAAGCTCTGTTCCTGGTTGTTACCAGGTCGTATCTGTTTCCTCCGCATTATGAGACAGCGCTGCAACCGCTTGACGAAACGTTAGCGAAAAGGCGACACAAGGGGCGGTGGTGAAGTGAGAACTGCTAAATGGTTATCTTTAGTGTTTGTTCGGGAGAGAGGCTGTATCCATTGACGCTGGTTCCAATACACAGGGACATACAACAACATGGATGATCGTGGCAACAATTAGTGTCAATTTACAACAACAACTTTATTTTTACTATTATAATTATTAAAGTGTAACGAGTTTACATCTGGCTCTCATTGGACGGCTGCAATCCACAAGCGCAATCCACACGAAGAAAGCTGTCCTGGTCGGGATGAAGTCGCATTCGATTGTATGTACGCGTGTCTGTGCTCGAACGCTGCACGTGAACAGCACGACGGGGTACTGCCCCGACTGGATTTAGGGTTGTTAACCGGAGACCATGATAGAGACACCTGTCTACAAGGTTATCATGAAGCACAGTACCATTTCTAATATAACATCTAAGAAATGTCGATGCGAGTATATAGAAGAATGCTATGTTATTGATGATTATGGTGATAGTAACATGAAATGTATGAGTCACTAAATTCTTATGAGTATGTTTGCGTCTCCCCGAGAAGCATACGAGGCGAAATTGAATACTCGATTGGATATGTAGGGCGAGTGTGACGTCGTGTGGTCATGTTCGATTAGTAATATGTTAATTAAGCTAAACTAACGAATGAATGAACGATAGATCATCTATATTAGCTATATACGATATATAAATACTACTTACATATATATTGCACTAAACAAAGGGAAAACTGGAGTGAATTCCCAACTTCTTGTTGCCTCAAGGAACAACGACGAACATTTGTTTTTACCATACAATCATACAAATGAATATACACACATATATGGGCACATACAATAACAATCCTTACTCGAAGAACAGCTGTAGAAATAACCAGTTAAAATTATGAGCAACTTGTAAATACCAAATGTCGGCGTACCACAAATGGAATGATGAATAAGCTAATGAATATCACTGTGAACGTAAAGGCAAGAAACGCGAACAGGAAAGAATTCGAAGGAAACGCATTTAAGCTGTCCGTGGTCGGCGATTGGAAACTGGCAACTCCACCTCGGCCAATGCCAACCTAATGCTTTCTCTAAAGAAAATAAAAATTAGTTAAGGACCGTCTTACAGGAGGCAAAAACAGACAATAGCAGAGCGGTGGGTTGAGATGGTGAGAACAACGCGCTTCGAAAATCGTTCAGGTTTGGTTCACCAGGCAAATCACTGATGTTGTTTAAAACGTGCTGATATCACTTCTGGGCAGCAATAGGGTGATTTCACAGACCGTCAAATCCCTGTCTTCTTCTCTCGCTCTCCTTCAGACGGTTTACGACCGGAAAAAACTCAACATTGCTAAGAGGGACACAAATGTACCTTATCGAAACAGACGAAAGTCGGCCCACATGTATAGGCTCAAGTTGACTTCGAGACGCATGTTCCCCTGTCAGACTGAAATTTTCTCAATTTCTAGACAGAATTCAGGTAGCTTACCTTAGTGACTTTTCGAAGGACTAAAATATAGCACAGGTCTTCGCCTCCGCTATGTGAAGCTGTTCGACTGGTGCACATAAACCTTATTCGACGTCGTATCCATGCAACTCTGTCGTTAATCTGTAAACTTTAGATACTTTTATAAATTCGCCCTTTTCAATAGCACCGCTGAGTGAATTGCTCCCTTTCCATGGCTAACATCGAAGGCCTTTTCCCTTTTTTCGTCTGCTCCTAACATTTCATTGTGTTTTACTTGACCGGCACTGTACATAATAGAACTAAGCACATGACACCGTGCGTGGGCATATAACAGCTGACACACAATCACGTTGCAGTAAATTTTTCACAACGACAACCTCGGCGAATATGTCGAAAAAGGAAGAGTGGAACAAGATAAACATGAGGACGAGGCCCACACGACACTCGCTGCTGTACGAATGCATTTAACCGCAACCTATCTGGCACCTGCCAGGTTTCGCTTGCCGTGCATACATCGGTTTTGTACCCAATGGCTGACAATGACCAGCTGCCAGCAGGCGACGGTGTTAATTATTTTCAACGTATATCTCCTACGCCGCTCGAGTCCACGATGGAGATACGATCGTATCGCACTGGCTCACATTGGAAGAGCGAATAACGCTTCGTTTCGCAATGCTGGTCACGACGTAGACAAGCTGGTCGTGCTGCATGTAGCGAAGACACGTTCTCATTCAGGATCTGAATGTGAGTCTCAGGAGCACAAAGAACGAAACAGAGTTGTGAAGGGATGCTCTACGCCCGGTGGTGATGGTACGCCGGGAGACGTAGCTCGGACTCTGCGACTCAATGGAGCTGTGCCCTGATTAAATAAATGCGATCATTGATTAAATAAAGAGGCAATGTCGCCGCGGCCTATTTGGCTGAGTGCCTGAAAGGTTGACTACGCTGGCACTCGTATTGCGGAGCCAGTTCCTGCCAGAAATGGAAACGTGTCGCATGGGTGAACCATATTACTCCACCTGATGGGCGAGGCGCAAACGACGAGATGAGATGGGCTACAAAATGCTTAGATTAACACGAAAAATGACGAAAGAAGCAAAAAAACAAATCCAGCATTCGACATTATTAGCCGGGCACTATATCTGGACATATCACTCACGTTTCTGCGATGACTGGCCTAACTAATGGTATCTGTACCATTTTATTGGCTAAACCCGGCTCTCTCTCGTGGAGAATGAGACATTACCTCTGCCGAAGGGAAGAGATGCAGCTCGAAGCGTTGTGATATCGACAGTGATTCAACTTACTATTATTATTATTCTAGGTTAATGAAGAATATCAATCGTGACGATGATGTCTTACGGTTATTCTCTTGGGGTCGCATTGCTCCCTTCGATAATTAGCGACCTCCATCGTACTGCCTACTAATATAATGGTTATACGTGTCGTGGTATGCATGTGTATGTGTGTATGGGTACGTCTGGTCATCGTGAATCTGACCGATTGACTGCACCTAATGGTGTATCAAAGGAAAATCAGATCCGTTGTTTAGCTGAAAAACTAGCCTCATGACAAAAACCGGTTATTTTTCTATGTTATTTACGCAACACCACAGCAGCTGTTCGTCTGATGGGCAAACTGCTATGAGGAAACTGCGTATGGTGATAGCCAGCATAGAGACCTACCTTGTACAGACAGGGAGAGTAAAAGCGAGTGAAAGAAACGGTAGAACGTATGTGAAGAGGTGACTAATGTGCAATCGTTGCTGTGGTGCCTACGAAAGAGGGCTGAACTACGGACAGCTTAGTTGGGACAAAGCGAAAGAGCGTATCCGACTTCATCTCGTGTCTACCATATCTACCCGCACAATGACCTTACGTCCGACAGATGCATGCGACCGGCACATGCGGCTACCCTTGAGGACAACGATGTCACAATGATGCTGCACGAACCCCGTCGTGAAAATCCTCTTGCGTTCAATCAAACACAGGCGGCAACGTGAGTCCAGGGGTGGCGTTACTGTGCACCTATTGCGTGCAGTTGCCACGATGAAGTTCTCAACGATTCCCAGCTGTGGCAACGGAAAACTGCGAGAACAACCCGGAGACTTTCGTTCTGCCGCATTAGAAGAAACTACAACCGATGTAAAGAATCCCTTGAAAATCTCATTCTCAATATCAGCACACGATTTAAGCCGAACCGTTCCCTATGGGTATGCACTCTCCGCGTTTGTGGCGCCCGTTTTATCTTAATCAATGCGAACACATACATTAAAAAACAAATACTATATAAACATATAAGCATATAGATTGAGAGAGGCAATATCAGCGGTATATCGATGTGTGGTGAAGAGCGCGGTTGTAACGACAGCCACGCCTTAAAGATTCGCGCGTTTTTGCGAACCGCAAGCTCTACCTATCGCCGTCAATCCGAGTTCTGTGACTAGCCATAACTGTTCACCTTCCTCCCAATACAAAAACGAAGCTTGATCACAGAAACAAGGCTAAAAGCTATCGTGGTGATTATCTCTAGGAATATTAGCTATGTTACTATCTATACTATTATTGTAGCCAGAGAGACCGTTGTTGAGAAAAATGCACGTACTAACATAATAATATGCGGGATTATGACGATGCTATCTACAATTATTACAATTAGAGTAATTATATAAAAATGATATATACTGATGATGATGTTAATAACATGAAAATTCAACAATATAAATAATAGCTGTCAAAATGATGGACGAGAAGATGAAGATTATCACCTACGATACATATATATATATATATATATATATATATATATATATAT
>MNPL01011571.1:0-27487 GCA_002081605.1 Tropilaelaps mercedesae
ATACGCATATATATATATATATATATATATATATATATATATATATAGATGAGGTGTCCTTGATATTATGCGGCCAGTAGGGAACACAACAAGGTCAACATCGCATGTCGCTAATAACACGATATTAACGCGCAGTCTGCGGTCTGATTTCGATCCAGAGAACGATCAAGTTTCGCATTTCGGGCATATTTTCGCTTTGTTGGTCGTTCGCGCATGTTCAGGACGATGACGACTTGACCGGCCCCCGTAACTCGGCGAAGTAACAGCGGCCAAGGGGAGGAACATTTGGTCCGTGCTCGCCATGAAGCCAATGGATGGAAAAGCAGACAAATACGAATATATCGAAAAGCGATAACGTTTCAGCTGCAATGGCAGCAGCATCCGACAGCGGCACGACAAATAACAAACATGGCTTAGGAAATCTATCGCGGTGAAAAACTTCACCTTTTTGTCCTGCTAATGAGAGGATCGAGATACCAGATGCTGATTTCTATTTACGTGTTCACGTTTATGTGTGGCGTACGTTTCGTTGGCTGACCTGTCAAGGACATCCACAGCTTGACGGATAAATCTCTCGTTCGGGTTGGGGGCAATTTATTTGCAATATTTCTGAGTAAAGCATTTGTGAGTGAGTTGTCGGCGACAGATTGGCAGGACGCACGTACATCAATTTCACTTCCGACATTGATGGTGGATCCTTTTGCCGAAGATGATGAAACAATGTATTTCTACCTCTGTACGACTCACTGAGCACCTAGGCTCTATCGACCTCATCTACCTGTCGAGCTCGGTGGTTCTGGGGTGCATTCGTATGCGCCTTGCAACTGGAGGAGACACGTACGAGGAGGTGCACGGGTTCGATCCCCGCCGGTGCACATTTACATGGGGTGGTCCGTCTTACGAAGAAGTCATGCAAAAACTGCTACCGTGGACGTTAAATGTTGGCTGATGATGGTCAGCCCTAAAAAATAAAAACGTTGTCTACCTAAGCGTCTTCCGGCCTTCAATCACATGCCAGGCCAATACACGGTCGTTAGTGAAGTGTAGCGGATAAGCACAAACGCGTGCGGTAGCCGAAAACATCCTGCCTAGTCCTAGGGGGAATTTGACTAACGTATTCACACGCACGAAGAGCACCACCTTCTCGATGCTATCAAGAGACGCCGTTCGGCAAAAATTGCCGCTTCGCTACTACTTCGACTTAGCCATGCGTTCGCAATTCTACAGACAAAACCTAGTCGAAAACGTCCTCGGTGTTCATCGGGTGAGCGTGTACACGTGAGTGCCGAAGTGAGGACGGCGGCGACGACCTTCGCCACTCGCTGCTGTTCGATGGTGGCGTCTCGCGGGAGATTATTATGAGCAATTTATTCGTCGGCTTCTCCTACTTGTGTACCTACCGTTAGGCAACTCCCCAGGGCAAATACTTAGCGAGTGTTGCTAGATTAGTGGCATTAGCTTATCGTGGTCGCGACAGGGGGTCCGCAAAGTCTTCCCGGCAGCGAGCCGAGGTCTTCCATCGTTTCTGTCTCCTAGATTTAGGATTAGCGCCCTCGATTGTTGTCAACCGTAGGTGTTCTTGTCACTTCTCGTTTTCCGCCTGCTCCTCTTCGTCCGTACCCGAGATCCAATCGTCGTTCGGCCAGACGAGGGAGCCCGAACTTGTCATCGCAATGCAGCCCAAATAGAATCTGCCCCTTAGACCACCGCGGCCATATGACGATCCCCGTACAGACGACCGATACGCAGCATCTTCAACCTTGTTCTAGAGCCAGCGGACATTGTTAAAGGGTGGAAATGCGCAAGTCTAAACGTATTCATGTGTAAGCAGCAGCGGCTAAGCCATTGTCCGTAGGTTGCCTAGAGGAGATGGACCCAGTGTCGATATTGGTCTCTTACGTACGTTCGTGCATAGCATGACTGTACGTTTACTAGATATTACGGTGCTATTATACGTGTGCGGAGTAACAGATGTCATTTAAGTAGAATTTCCGCAGGCTGTGTGATACAAACTAGCCTAATGCGAACAAAATTCCGTTCGATATCTCGGTTTTCCGCCTGGTCAAGGATGCATTCACTGCAAAGGCGATTGCCCGCCCGTTCTGTCAGGACGACGTTTCACGTAAACGTGTGTTCCTTATTAAATCCTCGTTTAGCCGAGTCGACGTGTAAATGAGACAGGCTCCCGTTTTTCGGGAGCAAGTTTGCACGGCGCACGATGCCAGACGGAGAGGTACGCTGCCGAGAAGATAATGAGGTGTGGTGAGTCATATGGTCGGGTTGGACAGCTACGTTCCCCAACGGGAACGTTCTAACAGGAGCGTGCGGGGAACTGTTAATCACCTGGCGTGCCAGGATGAAGCAAACCTGGACGAGGCTACCGTAAGATGCGGTGTAGCAGCGCCATTATGCAGACATGATGAACAGGCCCCCCTGAACACGCCCCTCAGGTCTGACCGGCTGGCTGGCTGACGCGCGCGACGGCTTTCTCTGGCGGTACGCATCGATCTCGAGGCGGACAGAGTGAAGAACAGTGAAGTTGGCGGTCACTCCGAACCGTATTGCCACACGAACCGAAAAGAGGGCTCAACCAACGCGATACCTCGACACCGTCTAATTAGCACTGGGAAGGATGCACTCGAGCGTCTCAAGAACGAATATGAGCACATCCACGATGCCAGCGTCGCTTGCAACGACAACAACAACAACAACAACGTCGTCGTTTGAGTAGTCTGCTTAGAAATGGAAGGCCTGAGGACGTACGTTACATGGGTGGTATGTTGGCCATCGTGGGTAGTAACGTAAAAAACAACTATATTTAATATCAACTCGGCTTTGTTTGGCTCTGCGCGGTACGCATAGAGCAAACGGAGGAGGAGTAATATAACCTTTGGGTCTGAAAGGTCCTAGCACCTTAACAACGCCGAGGAGTGTTTCGTTTCTGGCAATGCCACGTCGTTTCGACCACCTTTCCGCTTTCCCGATTCTCCGATATCCATAAACGGTGAAATTCTGTAATAGAGCACTGTCCGTTACCGCTAATGGCATTTTTTCTCGCTCGCCTTCATCTACCGGAATACTTCCTCACACGTCAGCCCTACTCATTATGCTTCTGCTTCTATTTTCAGATCCGTCACGTAAATGCCGACCACATCCATCTTTCAGCAATCATCTCCGCTGTACCAGCTCCATGTTACACGGCGTTCGTTCTGACCCTCGTTTTCGGCCGTTCAGACCGTCAGGACTCAACGGCTCAGCGGTCCATCAGGCGCTTCCGCACCTCTCTCCTACCTCACCGTCGAACCTTCTACGTTGCCCGCCTTGTCTACCCGCGCTCGTCAAGCATTTCAAGGCGGTACAGTAACATTTAACTGGGTCCGCAAGCTACTAGCGAGTGAGGTCGCGAGCCCCACGTGCGCCACAGAATGCATGTGACGGTGTAGAAATATTTAAGCCAGGTCTGGAACGAGAAGAAGACGGGTTCCTGTCGTCCGCTTGATGTCATCCGGTGTACGGGTCGGCTACGAAGGGAACCGGTCGATGCAGCTATCCCAGTTCTGCTGGAAATGGCTCTGATTTCCTCTGGCGCACTGACCGTCTGAGTGGTCGGCTGATGACACGGATCAGACAAGGCTGAATAACAGGGATACGCCCTCGTTCTGGTCGATTGCTTTGACAAATGGTGCGCTTGCGTTAATGCGCGCACGTCTGATGAAGTTATCGCATGCGACCGAAAACTATTAATAAAGTGACTGCGCGCTCCTCCGGAGCACAATTAACTGTAGTCATCGATCTGCTGAACGGTATTCCGTCGACATCGAAGTCTCACCTGAACGCGCAATCCGTTCTGAGGTGGTGTGACATTTTTACGGCCCTGTTTACCGTTCGATCTGATGATATTGCAGTGGGATTACCGCTGGTTTTGTTCCAAATCGTTTATTGCCATTTAAACAACTGTTATGACTGTAGAAAAATCAGCTAACGTCCACTCGGTGGGTCGTTACGAAGACGCACTGCTCAGTCTGATCGAGCATTTCGCGGTTGTAGAAAATTGGCAAACGAAAATGGACACATGTATTTGCAGAATGTTCTGTAAGTGCGACGGCCGGATGAAATAGACCTGTCTTGTTTACTGAAACGACGAACGGAACATTTTCTTTAGCGACTTTCTTAAAGTAGCATTCACCTTGATCGTCCCAGCGTATTTAATCAACTGCGTTGAGCGACAGCGCCACGGCAACGCGGCGCTCCAGTGGCACGTGCATGTGTCACGTCGTGGACAAAGACGTGTTTGGGCTTAAAAACAGAAATGGCCGTGAAACGGACGTCCGGCTGTGTGACAGCGACCAGCGGACCAAAGTGTAAATATGGTGTTTTTTTTTTTTTCGGAATATGGCCTGCTGACTCAGCAAGTTCGTTCTGCTAGGTAAGCAGGTACCGACTGCAGAGAACAAACGTATGAACCGGTATGTGTCGATGGCCTGTTCGTACGCCAGGTCCGCTCTTGAAATATTTCTGACCTGACAACTCGATGAAATAGACTCGCGTCTAGCAAATACCCTACAGCGTTCTAGAATTATTGTTTTTTTTCTCCAACATTTCTATCTCTCTGCCGGTGAATTTTTAGCTCAATCAAACGAATCGTCGCTAGACAACAATAAAAATTACTCATCAACCTTAGTCGCACAGTAGACTGAAGTTGCACCTGAGCTTCACTGTAGAGTCACGATAGAGAGTCGTGCGTTCTCCCAGAAAGCGAAAATATTTTGAAAAATCACTTACATATTTCGCTCTGTAATTAGCATTTGCCTGCCCGTACGGCGCGACGTTTATAGAACGATCGAAAAGGCGCCAACGATGGTACACAGTTCATTTGAAAAAAACCGCACAGGTTTTCCAATTAAACACAAAAAACAGTGGTGAATAAAATCGCGACTGTCTACAGCGGTTTCTATCATCACCTACAAAAATCCACGAAATACCACGAGCCTCCACGCCGAGCCTGCCACGAGCATTCATCGATTGAAATGTCAGTCATCGAATCAAATCTCATAAGCAGCAAAAAACAAACCAATCATCCAAATCACGAAAAACACGGACTAAGCTACGGATATTCCATCGTCCATACAAAAATTGCAGACTTGCAAACAACGAATAGTACGAACTGTCTCAACGCCCGCCAAACTTCTGCGACGATGACAGCACTTTAACATGATTCCATATGAAACGAAACGTTTATTGTAGACGTGTCATCCTCGAAACAGTTAATAATATAATAGTGATGATAAAAACTTCCTGCCAGTTCGTTCGCAGGGATCGTCCGAGCTCCTCGCTACCTCCAAGCAAAGATATTCAATCCGCAATATCGGCTTTAGAGTTCGACCGTTGGAAGCCTTTTCGACTTAAGCGGCCGCATAATACATCACCATTTATCCAGAAATTCACCTCAATAAAATGTCCATTATGAAGGATAACGTGAGCAGAGATATCAACCGACTGGGTATGGACCCCAGAAGTTGGTATCGCTTTTAGGCGATACAGAGCGTTCGCATCGACAAGCTTGCGTGTTGCTGAGATGTTGAGCTAACAAACACGTCAGAAAAAGCTTAGTAGCTATCTACCTAGCAGTTTCAAGACATATTGAATAGTTGTTATTCCTAAAAAGAGAAACTGTAATCTAAATAAGATCTTTTAAGCGCGTTGCCAACGTTCTTCACCCATGTGGACAACCCTGGTCGCGTGATGCATCCACAATTGTGATTCGTACGAATCCTCGCGAAGCACAGAAGCAGTTTGGCAGTCAAAAAAGCCAAACGAAACAAAACATGAACACTTTGCAGTGCTTCACCACACATCACGCTTGATGAAAGGATATTTTTTAATATCACTTTTACATCATTATTCTTGCAGGGCCGTTCATTTGAAGGCTGTCTCAGACAAAGACCAGTGCACCTCTTCACATTCTTCTTTTAGTGTTTTGAGCGAAAACGTCATTCATCACTGCCAAGCAACCAACCAAAAGCGCCGTTATCATTTGGAGAGGCCCGAACGAGCTATAACGCGAGGACAACATAAACCGTGAATAGCTGAAGGCCGATGACGCGCTGAATTAGCGATGCCGGTTCGGGGTGACCTGCACCGTTCCTAGCCGCGACTGAGGGTCATAGCGAATAATATTAGGCTCTGTGACTTCATTATTTACCCTTTTCCTGATATTCTTCCAGCGCCGAGAACAATTCTATATATATATATATATTTTTTTTTTGCTGCAGGCCACCACGCACGGCCCTGAGGGTCGTGTGGAACTGGGAAGTGAGGTACGCATTTTTAGTGGTAAACACGACGGCGGCGGTGGCGGGATGCAACGTGTGTATAGAGCCTAGTGAGGGGCGGTGGAAGAATCACAAGCTCCTTTGTACCTCTGAGAGCAAGGAACGAAACGCGGGGAGAGTGGGTGGAGCGAGCCGGGATGAGGCAAAAAAAGAGCAAGAGAAGCACGCTCAGAGGGAAAAAAAAAACAAGGATGGAAGTATTCTCCTAGTGTCCCAGGACGCTACGTTTACCGGATCGCGACGCCAATGGCTAAGTCCCACAGACGTCGTAGTCAGCGGCGAAGACTTACCAAAGAAACGGAGAACGCCGAAGAAGTGTAGCGCAGACATGGAAATAACTAAGGCGGGTTGGGATGGCAGGCCTCCAAGGTGATCGTAGACCTCTACTCGACAGCCAGTGCCAACTATCTGTGCAGGCTGGCGTGGCAGTCCCTTGCCATCCCGCGTGACCGAGGCGATTTGCCGCGGTGCCCTATACGCTGACGGAGGGCAAGTGTGGAGGGGCCCGACCCGGCTGTAGAGACCGGTTTCTAATGCCCCCAACTGCACGACCTGAGGCCAGCCAGGCCCCCTTCTGCCAACGGCGCACGAACAGACCAACAGGGAAAGAGTGAAGAGCAAGCCACTTCGGCAATGGCAGCTACAAAAATACAAGATTGACCTGGCTTCTTAGGCCTTCTAGGACCTCTTTCCTGCTCTTTTTCGGGACCCGAGACCCACTTCTAGCTCGTTTCTGCGCTTCGCCCGCTCAGTCTTGGCGTCACGAGTTCGCATCGGCGGCACAAACGGAATTGTCCTCTATCGTCGTAATCCCTTCGCTCGTCTGACAACTCAATCTAGCGCCATGCCTGGCGTCCTGCCCGTCCCGTCCGGGCAACGGATCAAGGAATAGCGTTTAGTTGTTCCTATCTGAAGGGTAGTAAAGTATATTTGCATAATAACGTTAGACCGTGAGAAAGTGTCGGCTGCTCCTTCTCCTCCTTTTTTTTCCCCACTAGGCCCGTAGAGACAGGCGGCCTGGCCGTATATTTCAAGGTAATCGTAGCCTCTACGTGGAGAAAACAGCTCCGCAGATAGACTCGCTCGAGGAGCGTCACGTCAAAGCATGGCCATGGCACGCATTGTTCGCATGAGAATGCGCACTTTAGGCTCGCAAATGGACGAATAGGCCAAAGGTGTTTGTTACCTAGCGCCGTTGCCTGATTGGTATAACATCACTCCCCATTTAGTAGCGTCATCTGTGAAGGGAAACATGTTGGGCCGAATGCTCCACGGCACATGAAAGCTGAAAGTGAATCGGCGATCTTCTACTGCTATTTGAAGCGGACTGAGTGAATGGCGAATACTCACGCGCGTTTACAATGTGCGAATCGCCAACACAAAAATACCCGAAGAAGCTAAAGGGTAACAGTTGGACATTGCGGCATTGTCCGTGTCTAGCCCACTCGTTCTAGGTCTGGGAACTTGGCCTGGGAACTTGGCCTGGGAACTTGGCCTGGGAACTTGATGGCAGCTCCATATGCAACCGCCGCGGCTCGAGACGCATCGTTTCGATGATACGAGTGCTATTTTCGCGTGTCGCCCGGAAGTATAGCGATCCATCTCGTTTTCTAGATGAGTTATGTAGAACGCTATATCCGGACACTATAATAACCACTCTTCCCTGTCCGGCAATGCAGCGTCGGCAAATCGTCTCTATTTATTTCAGCAGCAATTAAGCTATTCATTCGTCATCCTTGGCGGAGAAAGTAATAATAATAATAATAAAATCATTAGCACGGGCACTTTTCCAATTGTAGCTCTTCGTATGTACGTAGGTAGATCTACGATCCGCGGCCGCTCAGCACTGCAGCGACTCGAACCTTCGCATCTCGTTTTCGTCGACTCGTTCAGATGAATCGTAACGCTACGAATAATGCAGACTTCGAGTCTTCATAGGTCGCGCCCCCGACGCCGCCTTCGCGTGCCTTGTGGGCGTACCGAATTAATACAATTGCACTAACCTGATCACCTAGGCGGGATCCCGAGCGACAAGCGATGCGGCTTGTTGCCTGCGCAACAGGACCTACCTGCCGAACCGAGGAACTATCCGAAGTGCAGTCCCCCTAGATAAGCAGTGTTCCCTCAGCGACGACAAAGCGTATTCGATGGCAGGACGCTGGCCAAGGCAGCGAGCCGTCAGCCGTAACAGACAGGCCTAGGCCAGCGTGTCCTAGGTCACGCGTGACTTCTGCTCGGGAGAGCGCGTGCCGCTGGTGGCACGATGCTGAACACGTGCCGCAAATATGCCGCACGACTAACATCAGTGAAGCATGATATGACTCAATTGAAGTACGCGATGCGAGCGAAGTAACGGGAACAGACTGAAGGCAGGTGGAGAACGCGCCGCCGTGGAAAAGGACTCGTTTTCTAGTAGGCGTCTATCGTGCCTTCGCTCCGATCGCTGCTACCACAAAAAAGGGCATTTCGAAGTGCGGGACTTTTTAGGTGACCTTGATTAAAATGCCCCGTCACAACGAAGTAGAGTTCAGTTTGGGCTGTGTCGTCCAATCAACTCCAGATCCGTCCAGGTTTAGAAATTTGACGGCTTTCCGTCGCTGCTGTTGGAACGCCGCAAAGAACGCACGTCAGGCTAATTCTACGTTGGATGACGCGTCTCGGCCGTGACCAGCCTCAATGGAGAGAAGTAGTAGCGCTCGGCAAAAATGGCATAAATCTTCAAGTCTAAACTGGAATTAGCGGGTTACCTCCCGACGCGCGTGGAGCTTGCAGAATCGCGACGCCCTTCGCAGTTTCGATTCGACGACCCTGAGTCAAACGTCCATCAGGAGATCGGTTCCTATCTCTTTGCGTAGACGTTCGTCTCGCCAAATTAGCTACTAATAAAATGCGCCATAGCATTGCCATATGTAGCCCACGTCGCTGTAGCACTGCCGTAACGATTTCGCATGCGAATATATCCGATGCACGACGCATAGCGGCCGTTGTACACTCGCCTGCTCAGACGAACTACGGAACTGGCTAAATATTCCGTCATTCAATATGACATCGTCCAAAGCTGGCGCACGACGCGCGTTCTCGCATAGTCAGTTCGTCTTATCTCCGATGCGCAACTCCAGTAAATCTTCTGAGATGACGGAAAGGAGAGCAATGGCTGAACGGAAATCGAAGCAGTCGCTGAGTACCGAGCTTGGCGTCGGATTTGGACGCCGTCCTTTGGATTACACGTAGTATTTGCATATATATAATACACGATAGCAGCTGGGCTCCAGCAATTCGATGCGGAAAGCCCGCTACAAGCAGAAAACGAGTAGTAGTAGTAGTAGTAGTAGTAGTAGTAGTAGTGCATCGGTGCCCCGCTAGACAAAACAATACAGTCAGACGCGCCTGCGTCTACTAAGGATCCGTAGCGAGTAATATGGACATAGCACGACAAAAAGATGCTGTTTCCAGCTGTAGTTGACACTGCGTCGTCAAAAGTTACAGCATTGAATCGTGTAAACTATCGGAATGTTTGACATTGCTCAGACGACCTTGCGACAGGTGTGTGTTAGCGTTTTCTCTTTTATTTTGTTGGCGTTTAGCTAGACTAGAGGAACTTGTTGGCAGCAACCCATTGCACTGTAACGCTAGGGAGTGTTGGCTTTTTGCTTATTAAATGCGCCGCCAGATTCACCGTATGAGAAATTTCGAAGCGATCCTTGAGCGAGATGTGGTAGTTTTCAAGGCTGAAAAAAATGGCTCACATTAGACAATCATGCTACTTTCATATTGTTGTTCTATATTTCGGCAATCATATTGCAATACGAAACGTTCATATGGTTTCCAAGGCGTTTTTTTTTCTGTGTTGATCTTTTAAGTTTTCTTGTTTGTCTTCAGGAGAACAAACAGGTGAGATATGAGAGCAACCGATTTTGGACCTAATCCGCCTGATATGTGAACCGCGTTTAACACAGCAACGACCAACTATTTGGACCCTGATGCTAACAGATTCCAGTCGAGATCGTTCATTAGATGACAAATAGCTACAGTTGAATACGAAGACAACACAACAGCGGTCAAAAAAATGCAGTTTGAGTATATTTGGTTCATACGTGAGGGGTGCTTAATCTAATTGCCGGTTTGAACAGCGCCTTTTCCCGAATACATGGGGGGCTTGACATTAAATATTGAAAACTTAGATTATAGAATAGTCGAAAATAAAGATTGGATATTAACCACACCTCTTGATAAGAACATGCTACACGTCTGGAAGGAGATCGACTAAATATAACAGTTAAGTACGTTATTTTTTTTTTAATCATAAAATGCGCTCTTCATTAAAAATATCGATGTGGCTGTGAATAACCTTTGCCATTAACAAGGATAACAATAGCGTAGTATTCCAGTTGATAATATGTAGTAACACTATCCGGGAGAAATCTAACGTTATGTAAATTTTGTGTCCCCCAGAATACATCGCGAAACATAGAAACCGAAGCTTGTATTCGACATCTTCTCGCGCTAGAGCTTCTGGGAAAAATTAACAGAGTTTTGTACGGAGATCTCAGGTTACCTAAGAGGGCGCCCTGCATACTAAGCCGTCAGATCCAAACGTCTCGCCCTGCGAACAAAACCACTTCCCCGAGACACGTCGATAAAAATATAAATGTCTCGAGCAAATTTAAAAAGTTAGGCCTTCCTGCACACACACTGGGCCTCCATCGAACTACCATCCTGCCTAAGACTAGTTCTTTGTTTTTAGAATCGTCGCATGTGTAGATAGTGTGATACGTGCCGCCTGTCCACGTGTGTCTTTATTTACTAACTCAAACAAGTCTAGCATATAACAGCTGATTCAGACATTTATGACTTGTGCTGTTGATTTAGCCAGAGAGAGGCGCTATTTCTCGCTCTGCTATTTACCGAGACAGCTGTGCCAGTTCGATGGAAATTCTCTCATTTCTTATCTTGCGGCCTCGTAGAATAGATACTCGGGTCCCTTTTTTGCAGGTACGTTTTTCCTTCGAGTGTGTCGCTGTCTAGTGCGAATTTTTCGGCCATGTACTGATGCCCTGACAAGATGCTGTTATAGTCCAAATTTTCGCCGTCCACAGCCTATGGAACGCCAAACGGAACCGCCAGTTCGACGAAGCCTAGCGAGTTTCTCGATAACGGGCGGAAAACGCAAGGTGAACCGATGAAGGTCGGCATGGGTTAAAGCAAAGGTTAGCCACTGAATTGTTTGTCTGAGAACAGGACCTTGAGTGTGTGCCCTCGAGGTCAGTGCGACTCGCCTGCGTCTTACGTCTCGCCGCGTAACAAGGGTCGTGATGTCGTCCAAGTCCTCGACCGCCGTTCATCGTTCCTATGGACAATGTTTTAAGCAGAGTGAGAGGAAAACGCAAGGAAAAACTGCCGTCCCGCCGAATACAGAATGAGCACGGAGAACGCACAGCAGATGGCCGACGCAATGTCACATCCGACTGTTGGTCGGAACGGAGTCAGTCGTTCGAGGTCCGTACCTGTGGACCCATGGACCAGGTACGGATGGCAAAGCTGTCCCGAACGCTGGTCTTTGATCTCTTCGGCCGGAACCGGTGTCTGATTATATAGACACGTTCATGTCGATACACGACGCGCCTTTCTGCTTCTAGCTAGAAACAGCCAAAATAAGGTGCTCCTGCTTAAGTTAATGCCGTCGTGGCTGCTGCACCTGAGCGCCGAGTAGCAAATGCGGAGTATCGCCGTCTGGGCTGTACGGGAACGCGGCGCTGGGTCGAAGCAAAATGTATACAAGATGGAGCTCATGCATACATAATAATGTACTACCAGGCTGAAGGAGTCAGTTAGTAGCCGTCTATTTTTCCATTTTTCCTTTTCTCAATGTACATATAAAAAAAACTTGTATTTATTTTTGCTCATTTATCTACCCGTCTGAATCAGATTATAGGTGTTTCGTCTGTAGTTTCTACACACTTCTTTGTATGCTCAAGTTTTCTGCAGGACGCCAAGCGAGAGCTGGTTGAATCGTGATAATCTATGGATTCAATTTTTAGCTCGTATAGTTGCCTCAAATAATGTACCGCATAATTGTCCACCGGTTGATCAACCCGTTATCGAAGTTCCTTCCATGATAGTCAAATCTAACGCAGGCTTAGGCAACCGTTTAAGAAAATTATGTGGTCTAGATGTGACAACGCTTTCATCGAGGTTTCTGCTAAGATTAAAATGGGCACCAGAAGGAGAACGTTTTTCAATAAGTCATCTTTTACGTCGACACAAAGTATAAATCACAAATAGCCTATATTGAGCGTGTTTTGTGTAAAAATGCGACAAGTGCACTCACATTGTCGACTGTATGAGTAAAATAAGCATGCAGAATATCTCACACGTACCGTGCTCGTATCATCTTCAATGATTGGCTTGAAAATACAAGCTTGAAAAAAATATAATTGACACCAACTACTTTTCACGCGCAACAACACAACGCCGGCTTCTCCATCGAAATTAGAATGAAAAATTCTTAACCACAAATTACTTTATAAGTGTTTAAGCAATCAAGTTACATTTTAATCACCCCTTTATGTTAGGTTCGTTGTCTAACTTGCTCATGCACAATAACGCAAAAATGAACTCCATTTACATTGCAATTACTTTTCATAAACTACTGGTTATTACTGCTCGTGCAATCACTCCTCATAAACGTTCATTGATTATACCATCATTGTACCGTGCTATATACCCTAAACGCCATGGTTCGAACATCTGCAGGATATGCCAAGTTTCGTGCTTACACTACGACCCACACGGCCACCAAGGCCACCAGTTCCTTCTGCAACTGAATGTTGAGCTAATGAAATAACTTTAAAAATCATATTGACCGGTCGTGAATACGTGACACAGTGTTGGACTATTACTAGACACCCCGTAGATGGGGACACTTAATTCCCGAATAAAACGTGTTTTTCTTTAGCGCAGAGTTTCGTAATACTTGGCGGCTGCTTTCCTATACCTTAGTAAATCTGCACGAATAACTAGAAATTAAGGTGTGTTTAGTGTGGGTTTATTGGTGTCAATGTGAGGTGTCTGAGAGGACAGAAGGGCGTACGACTTGTGTCGTCATATATATATATATATATATATATATATATATATATACGTAGAATAAGAGGACGCATACTTGTCCTGGCAGGTCAGTGGGCCTGATGCCAGCCAAGAAGCTATTCACGATGATCTGCTGTTTAATCGAACCTTTGTACGTGACTAGACGTCATGTAATTGTAAAGTGCTCCAAGACAACTTCGGGTGCTGT
Source organism: Tropilaelaps mercedesae (assembly GCA_002081605.1). Taxonomy (NCBI): domain Eukaryota; kingdom Metazoa; phylum Arthropoda; class Arachnida; order Mesostigmata; family Laelapidae; genus Tropilaelaps; species Tropilaelaps mercedesae. Next base: position 13,627 of record MNPL01011571.1, read on the forward strand.
GTTCTGTTTCCGATTTGATTCGCCCTATTGCACATATTTTTATGCAGTCCTTACAAATTTGGATAAGGAGAACCTGCACGACACTCGACTAAATCTTCAGAATACCTCATCAAGCATGAAGATCCCTCTCCACACGCCACCTTCAGGGATTATATTTCGATGACTGGAAACCTGACAGCTGCTAAAGGAAGGCGTTTTAGTTCGGGTGTGCGCCCATTTGTTCGTCGATTCGGAGGCCACGTCGTTGTCCGCGAATCGAAACGGCCCTGCGAGCTGACAGTGACAGATAGGGGGGTACGTTCATACGCAAAGCGCAAAAACGCAATAGTCGCAAAGCGACCAGGGTCAAGAAGCGGTAACGCTGGATTTAAATCGACCTTTTTCAAAGTCTGCGAATTTGCCATATGAACCCTACGATCCCCATCGGTAGATGGGTTCTGATACCTGAATTTCATAAGAGAGCCTTATCTACCGAGACGGCCCCGCGACCTTGACCGATGAACGATTCGAAGATAGGTCATGAAAAAACGTTTGTTAGAAGAAAACGAAAATAACAAATTCGTATTCGGTGAAACGTTGATCTCGGCAAAAGGGTTCGCTTTAGGCCGGTCCAACAGTTTGTTAAGGACAAACTTTTACCGTTGTGGAACAGATGCGACAGTCTATTGCGGAAACTAAAGCGCCAACATTTATTTCAAGTTCATACAACGCACGGTAGATCGCAAGAGCTAAATTCTCATCACAAACAACGCCAAGAAGGTAGACGATAGACGATATAATTTCATTCAGCATTGACAACGTGCCTTGCGAAAATTAAACCAAACGTGTTTCCCGCATTTCCACTAAGTTCTAAGTCAACTTGTTTGTTGCAGACATATCGGACGAGCGTACCTATTTGCGCTCTTGTCTGAACGAATAGTAGTCATTCCCTTATTGAAAAGTTTTCTTGTACTGCTTTATTTTAGTGCTGCGTAACAACAGTTACCCCTAAACGTACTCAATCCATCAAGAGTGACTAAACACCGACCTGTTCTTCGGGTCGGCCTCTCCTCGATAAAAACAAACATCAGAATGAGGCGTAATTATACCAGATGTGAACACCGCCTCCTGGGAAAATGGCACGGGAAACGTCATGTGTACGCCGGAGGCCGACACTGAATGCAGAAATCAACCTTGGCGGATTACAGGAACATTGGATGGATGAATCATGGTGGTATACCGACGCAACATTGGACTAGGTAGTTACGCAGCATTGCACCTGCAAAACGTTACGTTCATGCAAATGCAATGCGGCTAACGGACATTTGCGAGGTCGACTTCGTGGATGTCATGCTAAGGTTCAGCGTTTTATTAACGATCGTTTTTATCTGTTACACGGAGCGGGCGTGTGAAGCGTAGGTGATAGCATTTAGGAACGCGGAGTAAAGCGCCAATCTGCTGTGTGAATTGCCTACGCAGTCTTCGTGGACTCGTACACTCTGTCCGTGGATTTCACGCCGATGGGAATTCATCGAGGTTTGTTTCAGTGCACAGATATCGCCACTGATAGGCCGTGATCAGTATTAGACGATTTGGCCGAATTTCCCTGTTAGCACTGCATTCGTCTACGTCGAGAGGTTGTACTCGGCCGTGTTTTATGGCGTCTCGCTGTTACAACCTCGGGTTACCTCTCGGGGAACTGTCCGTCTGCGACTGCGCGAACGCATTTTTCGCTTGCCACAGGCTACGAACCTGTCGAATTTCGTAAAAAAAGATTTTCCCGGTGGTCGGCCCCTCTGAGTCTCACTTAGGCAAATCCATCGTTATTTTTCTCCCATCTCACGCCTCGCAAGTGAGGCCTCTGCAGGCGAAGGAAATGGCATATGAGGTAGATAGGGCGGGAAACGGCGATTCCCCATAACTAGAAGACAATCCGAAAACCTTAGCGCAGCTTCCTGATGCGCCCGCCTGTGCGCCTTTCTCCGAGAGCCGAAACGAGTTTCGAAAAGGGAAAACGCCACCGTCGCAAATCCTCTACCAGCGCCATCAGCATCATCGCCCAATGAAGCCATCTCTAGGGGGCGGCGGCGGCGGCGGCGGCGGCGGCGGCGTCGTTGTCTGCAAAATGGCTGCGTTAGGTAAGTCGGTTTGACTGCTATTAGTGGTAGGAGATGGCATCGCCGACGAGGAGCCAGCTTTCGGCCCAAGGTCGAAATAAAGTCAAAGTTTAAGCTAGCCATTCAGGCAGAAAATCAACTTGGCTACATTGCTGTGGACCCGAATAGGTGGGACAGTGCGCGGCGGACGAAGACCGTCGCATGCGGCGGCTTCTCTTTTTTTTCGGAGCAAACAAAAATCGGTCGAGAGACGAGGTATCGTGAAGAAGTGAACGAACAGCGAACGAACTGACTGTGTATAATATGGCGCTGGCGGAAAACCGCGCGGCGAACTGTCGAAACCCGGTGAGATGTGGACGACGGGCGGGACTCCTGACGCGACTCGTTGACAGGGTAGGGCCGGTGTTCAGGGGGTACGGTTGGATGAAATAGGTTAGCCTGGTCGCCTCCAGCCTTGAGGGGGTTTCGGCTGAAGCGGGAGGACCCACCGGCTGCAGTGCCTAGGCAATACCGCCGTCTATTCAGCTGGATCCTTTCCCTTCCGTACGCAGACAGCAGTGCAATAGAGGCTGCCGGCCATGACGCTCGTAGAGGGCTAGACTCGCCATTCTATTCGCGTCACTTACGTACACGATCCATTGTATGGTAGTAGATGATGGTATAGAAAGAACGGCGGAGCCCCGACCAGGCCGCTCGTCTTTCTCTACGCGGTGGTTCTGTGTGCGCGCGAATGGGAAAATTAGATCGAGGGTAATGGCGGGAAGGTTGGGGTAATAGAGAAAAAGGTAAGTGAGCCCTATAGAGTTGGCAGTGGTAAGCAGTGGAGAAGGAATTGACTCCAAATGAAAACATGCATGCTTCTTTTTGGCCGTTTACAACAACTAGTCGCGAATTCGCCCGGTTTGCAGTTAACTTTCTGTCACCATTGTGAGACCGGGACCATAAACCAGTGGCGCGTTGCATTCAAAGTAAAAACGTACATAAAAACAGTCGAATTGATATTTTTTGTTAATTGTCTGTTTTCTGTCAAACTGGAACTGTCTGGATTTGTCTGAAACACTGTTGGGACTAATCAGGGTTTTTGATATATCAACATTTGCAGGCCATATATTCTGAGGACTGACCCTCAACTAGCGTTTTCAACCTACCGCGTCAACATTTTTAATTTGCCAATTTGTAAATTATTCCAAAAAAACGTTTATTCGGTATTTCACGTTCTCCGGTGAAATTTAAAAGCATTTGGAGTTTTTGTTGGCCGATAATTGGTAGTTTCCACGTGACCGCTTCGAAAACGAATGGCCTGTGGTTGGCGGAGCTTAGCGACGGTGCGGCCTGCAGCTTACGACTGCAGCAATGGCGAAGAAAAGACGACAAAGTCGTCGACATCTGGATGTCCAGCAACCGGTCGTTTAACAGTGTCGACCTATCCGGCGTTGACAACAGCTTGTGACCTTCGCTAGTAGATATAGGCTCTGAGAACAAACTCTAAAAAATGGAGACGTATTTTGCCAAATGACGTCGACAAATTATGACAGTTCTTCAGAATGAGTTTTGCGCTGACCGAGTATCGCCCTTGCGGGGCGGTGCACGTGGATCGACTTAACCTGGAGATTTTTACTGATAGATTTCAAGTGGTCATCATGCAGCATTGTCAGTTAATTCCGAATGCAAAACTCCGCCGTCACAAAAACGACGAGACTTCGTCGATTGGGTCAATTTGTGCTACGTGACAAACGATTTCTAGATCTCTACCTGAAGATTGCGTAAGACCGACACGACGGAATCGACGAACAAAAAATCAACACGAAAAATTGCGTTAATGAAATTATATTAGTACGTCTTAGCCGGTGACAGATCAGAGTTTCACGTTGTTTAAAGGTAATTATGTAACGCGTCTGAAGTACACTTGTTTTTCTGTCATTTTCAAAAATGACTTAGCAGTACAAAAATACTCTGTGCCATTCAAATACAACCAACTTATATCAGTTATGTAATAAAAAAAGGATGTTCTAGTTAGGTATACAATTTGTTTTGATGTTTAAATATATAGGACCTAAATATATGAGGACCTATAGGCCACGCTATATTCTTAAACAATGCAAATGCTGAGCAGCGAGATTCTAAAATGTAAACAATAAACTATTACCAAGTGCTCACGCAAAACTAACTGATCGCAACTAAGCAGCATTACTGTGTGCTTGTTATCCAGCGTAACCTGATGTCTAATAGAATCGTCTACAGACAGTTATCGTGATCGTTGATATTCTTAGCGACAGTGTCTTATTGCACTTTCTGGGCCGTTTTGCTACCCGAGTTTAGTTAACATTTTTTCCCTCTGAAGATGCTCTTAAATCGATTTCGCTCGGTTCTTTGGCTCTCTGGTGCTCAGGCGGATCTCCGCCGCTCAGTTTATTGTTCTCCGCTTTGGTTCCAGCACCGATATTCAGGAATTATCACTGAGTATGGGCCTGCAGAAAACTTCCCCACCTGACACTGCCGGTCTAGCATTTCGACCGAGAGACCTCCTTTTTCCGCTCAGAAGCAAATGAACACGAAGAGGAACGAATAACGTAAAACGGGAAGGCGAATGTGAAAAGTGTGGCCAAAAAACGCCTCTTTTCCGAGGAATGGTTCCGTGTCCTCGTTCGTCTGTGTCACCGTTTTCGGTGTCGTGGCCTGGTTAGGCCAATGACCTTTGCCGATGCAACTCTACGTTGAGTTTTGGCTGGGAGCTGGGAAGCAGCATTGGCCGCGATCCCTTGTTACTGTAATGCGTTCAATTTGCGTGAAAGAGAATCCCCTTTCATTCTCAGTAGACATTTTTCTTGCCTGGGGCGGAGGAAAGTCGAATATTATGAATGCCTTCGTTGGGTGCGACGCGACAAAACTAGGTAGCGCTATTAATCAACGAGGCCAACGAAGCGAGAACACGCAATCATATATATACACACACATATATATATATATATATATATATATACACATATATATATATATCAGTCGCAGCGCAAATTAAACAAAACGGCCAATGTACAACGCAGGCGCTAAGGCGCTAAGCGATGACTGCGCAGGAAAGAGCCACGGGACATTTCATTGTATGTCGCCGCCAAATACGTATGCGTCAGCCGATGCTGGCTCAGCCGACGTCGTTGTGTAGCTGCGCGTCAAGCGACGAGGTGATTGCCTTGTTAATCAGGCGAAGCGCTAGTTTTAAAACTTCATGCGGTTTTGCGCGGGCTCCCGCATTTTTGCGGCCCTCATCCGTGTCATAACCGACGCGCGCCAATGCCTGGGTCTCTGGGCATAACTTCGGAGCGCGATTTGGCTGCCGAAAGGGGGAAAAGTAAGGAATCATGGGAAACATTAATAAAGGAAATTGGCCGCAATACACTTGGATAGGAGGAGGGCGCAGATCCGGGTGCATCAAACTCTAACTTCTTTCTCCAACCCTGTGCCCTGTTTTCTTCTCTGGGTGGGCTGCCATTATTACTCTACATCTCCGTGTAACGTTTATCGACAGCAGACAAGGAGAAGCGCACGACCTCGCTCGTCATGGGTAATGAGTATTTTTTTCATTGCAGTTAACTGCAACGTGTGCAAAGTAGTGGGGCTTAAATGAGCGAAGAAGGCAGCGCCGATGGACCTCAAACTTCCGGAAAAAAAGCGATAGGTTGCTTTATGGCCGACGACGTACCCGTTGTTCTGGCGTGTTCAAAGAAATTGGCAGTTCACAGCGTTGATGGCTTTGGGGGCAGGGCTGTTTGTTTGTATTAAGCCCTACCATTCAGACAATAGCAACAAATCTGATCAAACTGCGTGCGCAGCCTGCTCTTGCGTTCATCTCAATGCAGACAAACACAAGTTGCATCGATGAGTTACTCCTACATCGAAAAACGCCAGTGCACCAAACAGGCCCATGATTTGGCGCTTGTTTGGCATCGAAACAGCTCCTATCTGCACTCCGCATTCGTCATACAACGCGCGGACTGGCGGAAAAACGGTTGTCGAGCTCGGTAGCCTTTGGTGCATTCGCATGCACCTTGAGGCGACCGGAGAAGACACGTAGGGGGTGTGGGGAGTGCACAGGTTCGATCCCCGCCGTTGCACATTTACATTTGTACAGGGTAAGTAGTGCAACAAGCGCTACCGTGAATGTTAAATGTTGGCTGATGGTCAGCTCTAAACGTATTTTAGTGACAAAACGGTTGACGAAGGCTTATACGTATATTTACAGCAGCTAGGTAGCGTTCTGTGACAGTTGTAAAGCTTTTGCCATATAGCACTGGTGCGTAAAAGTCTTTGCCCGGTTGTTTTCGTTTGTTACTGTGACCGTCCATTGCCCGTTTCATTATTTTATTGGGCTATATGCTATGGCATGTATGAGTTGATTTGTGCTTCGACCTAACCGAGTCGACAAGGTTCAAGTAAACAAGGTTAAAAAGGAGTAGACTAGGCGGGCACTCCTGAGCGGCAAAAACAAATCGCGTATTCACGTGCTGCGTGGTGTAGAGCCGGAAAATACAGAGCCATCATCTTCCGCAAGATGCTATATGCAATACGTTTTATAATTCCAGGTTAGATCCTGCTTCTGCTGCTCCACAGTCGATGGAGGTCTTACCCGTTTTTGCCCGGACTTGGGCAAAGGTCAGACCAGCGCTGACCTTTTGCCGACGCATCCACGCCGTTGACCTGGCGGCTCGTTCCCATGAAGTCACCCAACTTCAGCATAGACAAAACGTCGACGAGATGCCTAAAGCTTTTGCCCCGCTAACGAAGATTAATAGATGATCCATTTATACGTCCAGATAGTATATAATAGGCGCCGATGTACTTATCGAATGGGGTTCTCTGCTGCTGGATAGGCAACGATATTGACAATATCTGTGTAGATAACAAAGCTGTTAGCTATGGGATGCCACTTCTGTGCGGTGGAGCGACCGAAAATGGCCCTAGAGTGACTATAGACGCCATTTATATAGGCGGTTCACGACGGCCATTATCTTCTGGTTAAAGAAATTTTCCACCATGGCCTACTCGTCCTTCCCGTGATCCTCCGCGCCTAGCCGCACCTATCTTCGAGTCGTTCTCGATGTAAAGCTACGCGCTCGAGCAGAGCCTGCTTCTGGGCACGGAGTCTAGGGCTTGCCCCCGACACGATACAATCCGCTCTCCTCCACCATGGCAAGCGTTATACGTACCGCGTCGCACGGAAGCGGTGGAGACAGCGTCGCGAGCAGAAAAGCTACGGAAGTGATCGGGTCGATTTATCTCGAGGGAACACCCCCGCGACCTCGTGATGACAGAACCACGCCATGGCCAACGCGTGGCTCCGGACGTTAGGGCGAGAACACGCAGTCGCGCGACCAACGCTTAGAAGGACGGCGCACATCTGCTATGAAAGCTACGAATGGAGCGTGAGATTTTGTCCTGCAACTTCGCACACACACACACACACACACACACGTCTACTCTTGCCCCCAAACTTATCAAACATATTATTGTGTTTCGCAATGGCTTCGGCGAGAGCACTTAAAAAGAAATCTATGGAAAATGTGAGAGTGGTGACGACAGAACCGATGAAGGTATGTCGTGTCAAGTCAGACGCAAGTAGCGTTACCGAAATGATCAGTTCTATCACCTTGGAAGGACTCAATCAGGGTTATTAAAACAAATAAACTGATGCGATGATTGCTTCGTTCATTCGAACCTCTGCTGGGCTCGAGTATGGCACAAGAAACCACGGCGCCGACTTTCACTATCTCGTCTGTAGCCTTCGCCTGTGGAAAAAAGCGGACGTATTCGACGAGTATCTCTACATTTTTCGGTACCGGTAGAAAGCGTGAGCTTCATACGCCGGTTCGGTTGACCATATATTGTGTACGCGTTGAAATCACCATGTCAATAGATCTTATTCATGGGAACTAATCTCCGTAAACCCTTGACAAAACTGTGCTGAGATAAAGGGAGTGTCTAGGACCTTTCTTGAGGTTAGGGTCGGAAGAGAGCGTTTCGGCATTGAAAGAGTTATTATAGCTCACCCATCCTTCAGGCATGGGCATCTAGCGTCGTCTGCTTTTATTAAAATGTTCGAGCAGTTCTTGAGTCTGTGATCCTTCTTTTTCGTGACCTTATCTAAAGCACATTAGACATATTTGCATGCAGACTATAATACGGGCCGTAAACGGTTTTGACTGCGGAGGCGGTTTAGATTGGTGATGACGGATGCTTTATCTTCTGATTTCGAATAACTCAGACCTAGTTTGTTAGGCGCACAATACCCTTTTGAAAAATCAGGAGTCAGTGGACTGCAATAGGACCAAAGATGGTTTCAACTACAAAGGTAATTTCCGGAACTAATTAGATCAATATAGTCGATAAGAGTCAAGACGAGATCCATTAAACTGAAGCAATTTATCTAATCGTTTATATAGTGGACTGTGGCCAGCTAGCCTGACAGGAATATTGCAAAATAAGACTAGTCCCGCCCAACATTTTGGTACAGATAAAGGAAAGGCAAAGTTCGTCTCCTACCCAAATGAACTCTGCATTAGCTAGTAGCAATTTTCTACGAATTTCTTTTGTTCAACTACCTTTATCAAATAACAGTGAATAAGCTACATCGTTCTTACCAGCGTACTAGCCCGCTCAATAAAGCTAGCCACAATTCAATCGGATATTACGAAGGTCAACGTCATAACTATTAAGGTAACTTGCCTGTGGTGGTCTCCTAGTTTGCCCGCACAAATTGTCGGTCTTATTCAAATTTACAACAGCTGCCCTGCGAAGCCTAGCGACGGCAGCTGTCACCGTTTTCTTTCAATATATATATACACACTCAGACATACACCTATTATTCAGTTTATGGTAATGAACAATGCAAACACGCACACATGCCTTATCCATGGCGCAGTATCCAGTGCGAAAGAGCGTTGAAGACCTTGAAGTATTTCTTCATCCGCCGCTAGGTGCCTGAAACGAAGAAAAACCTTTGAACGAAACCGCTTCTGAACTGTTCTTCGGCTAATCGAATTAGTGCGACTTCGCCTACCCACGGCCGAATATGAGGTATGTTGGGAATTCTCGGAAGTGCTCATGGTACGAACGAGGCGAGATGGGAATTCTCATCGGCGCTGACGAATAATCTCGTCCGCTAAATTTGATTTGCTTGTCCAGGTTACACTCAACTGTTTCGGCCACTCCACTGGATTTGAGAATTTCGCCACCTGAGCCGCAATCTACGTGCCGTGGCGGCTTTCTCATTGCCGCTTCTGACCTTCCGGGCACATCGGCGCGTTGGAAAACAACTTAGTAGCCTTTGCAAGACGCTGCAAATCTGTTACGTTAGTGGACGGTGACAGCAAAGAAGAATATAGAATTTTAGTAACCTCCATGAGCATGTCTTGACGAAACGTGATTATATGCAAATGTATACAGGTTGATTGGAAGGACGATTGTTAGACGGCGAGCCGGCGCTCTGGAGCTCAAGGCGTTCCAGCTTAGCAAATCAAAGCGCCTTGGCAGAATAGAAGCAGACTAAGATTCGCTGTGAATGTGGTACGCTTCCAACGAATCAGGACGAGCAAGGCTTGTCCTACTTCAAATACTTGAGCATACGGAGGCTTGGAGTAAACAGAACAGAAGCGAGCAGCAGCGGTCCAGACGAACCAACATATCCTGCAAGCATTTTCCTTGTCGCAGCTGTACGTGCAGTTAGAGAATGGTCATCATAAAAGGGCGTAAACGTTACGTTTGCACACCCCTCATGTGTGTCTCAGTTTTTGAAAATTGCTACAAGCACGCATACTCAGGGACCCACGAGCTGGGCGCAGCTTCAGTAGACAGCCAAACGTAATGTATAAAACTCAAATTTATGCGAGATACGAAGTTGTCCACATTGAGAAATAAGATCTCGTAAGAGGTGTTCAGAGCTCAACTTGTAGTGACGGAGTGTCCTCCAATTCTTACCACATCGAGGCATCAGCAATCATTTAATTATCCATGCACATACGTGAGCACAGCTACTCGGCATTCCGTAGTCCCGGCAGATAATCGGAAGCTAGAATTTATCGTTAGTGTAACGAAGATCTCTACGTTTGTTAGAAGCACCTTTAGGCTCATGTTCATGTACAAAGATTTTATGCACGTCGGACGATTGTTTGGCTGCATCTCCAGCAATGAAGTTCGGTACAAATGAACTCGTTTGTTTCATCCACATAATGTAGTGGCGTGCACGTTTTCAAGTAAAATCGATGTAACCCCCGACATTGACATCGCCTTGCCAATTACAATTTCTTCAACCAAAAGAAACTCATTTAAATATGCTCTAATCAGAAAATATAAAGGACGGTTAAACCATTGAGTTAAGGGGTTAAACTAGCGCCAACTAAGCAATGCTCAATTGGCGAATTCCTCTGAGCAGCTGTCAAATTACGTCGGCTAAAGCGAAGGCCTGTCTCTGTCTATGGAACACCACGTGTTTTGACAGGATCTGTTATAAGGAGATGTGAACGCAAAACCCAGTTAGAAGTCCACTTGAAATAGTCCTCCATCGCCGGCCATTTTCCACGATCAAGTTTGCCAAAAATTAGATTAACTTTCCTACGCGAAATAAGGCTTTTTAAGTTTAGTTTTAAGATTAGTTTTTGTTTTCTCTAAACACGTTGCAAACGTCGTCTGATCCCAGTATAAGAGCTGGCGTTTACAACGTTTTTGTATATATTAACTGCAGCTATGGATTGCGTTCGCCGTTTTTTTGCCGTTCAACATCTGCAAATGTATCACTTTTCTATCGTTTTCTTCAACGCCATTTCAGACAAGGGCCGACGTGCGAAACACTTTTGGTGCAAAATATTTCTGAGGCTCATGTTAGAAAATACTTCGTTCTTACTAATAAATCGCTCGACCTTGAAAACAACTTCCAACACATCCAGCTAGATGTATTGGACGAAAATTTGCATGTATGTTATACTCACACTCAAGCTGTGACAGGGCAAGCAAAGGCGTTTCTTGACTGCTACCTAGGCGTGGCTGTGTTTTGAGGTTGCCGCCAGATCTAACAAACTACCCTCACAGGGCTGTGATTGTGCTCTGTTCCACATCGCACACGCGGTTTGATCTTTATTTAAAGCTTATGACACTTTGGACAACACAGCTTCTCTTTGTTCGCCAGACCGTGCAAAGTAACACATACTGTACGTATGATGTGTGACGTAAAGACGAACTTATTCTACCCGGTCTCTCCGATTTAGTTTCAGACCATGGGTCCTGATCTGATTTCTTGTTATCTCGTCATCGTATGCGGATGTCTCTGCCTGGAAGTGGCACACTCGCCGGAAGGTCATTTTTGTTCAGCCAGCCCGAACGGACGTACGTGATTCCGGCTGAGGCCGGCTCTAAGTGAAAACGGTTAACGGAGTTGGCTAAAAAATTCTTCATATCTCTAATGGGCAAAAAGCTGCCCACATCAGCTTTTCGGTACCATCAGTGGCAGCAGTCGACACAGGTGTGGCGTCAGGCCTGCGATTTGGGCCTGGTTGCGTAGATACGGTCACGGTTGGTCGCTTTGCCTCTGGTGCACTCGAAAAAAAAAATATAAAAATTCCTCTGGCGATCCAACTGGAATCCGAAATGTGGAATCTCGTTGCTGTGGGTGCTATGCAGTTTTTAACTCGAGAACCAACCGTGCCTTTCGGGGCAGCGCGTTTCGGGACATGGAATGCGACATAGCCGCACGCCATACACGGTTCGTGTGTCTAGCGGTTCATTGTACTCTACGCATAAGATTATATTTGTACAAGGAGAATAGAGTGAAACGCCTGTGTTATAGAAATCTCATACAGATACATCAATATGTTTCTGCAGTGTTAGAGTTAGCTTTGGGATTAACATCTAGGCTTGTGCACACACCAACCGTGCCCTATACAGGGCACCTGCAGCATGTTTTTCCTTTTTTCTGAAAAAACCGTTTAAAATAGGAGAAAACCGTTTTCATATATTCTAACAATGTGATCTTGCGGTAAAGTTAGATTTTTGACCATTTTTCCGAGTATAGAATAACCAATCCTAGCTATGATGACCTGCATGAGAATATTATAATTTTTTTCTAATTAAATTAAGATCTTGTCCGGTAATAGTCATAATTTGAGGGGAATGGTATGAGCACCCCGTTTCTTCTGGAACCCATTATTTGATAGACATCTCAATTTCAAACAGAATATGCTATTATACGTATAGTTGAACTCATTCGGTAGGTGACGTTGCGTTTCATTGCTTTACATTAAAAAGTAATTTCAAGGTGATTAGATTACTTCACCGAATCATAAACAACTATTCGGTGAACCTGGTACAAAACTTACAATTTTATTTTGTACATTTTCATTTAAAGTATGCTGTGTGCGAATCCGTTCCCTTACGTATGTCTTGAATAGCATTTCAATTTCTTTTGCGCTGACATTAAGAATAGCAGATCTCATCCTCGCTTCTATCTAAAACGTTAACATCATCAACCTCGTACATATAAGATTAAAAAAATTTGTAAGGCTAATGAGATTTAACTTTCAACAAAAATTAAAGCAATCTAAAGTAAATGCATCGAATTTGCTCGGTCTCGGATCTCTTTTCAAATTTAAGTTTGTGATCATATATCAAGTGAGAGAGCTTCAGAAAATCTGACCACTAAATTTACCATTGGATGCGCTCAAAGCTTCCTAGCTTTGGTAAATATGTAGTGGGCATCACCTAACTAGCTCACAGACATTCATTTAGCGGCACCTCTTTTCTTCAGCTGTTGCTCCGCCCAAAACCTGCTGGAAAATGACATAGTAGTTAAATTAGGCCACAACACAGTTCCACACCTGAGAACAGCCCTCGTGGTTAAAGGCGCTGTTGAAAGACGACCGCGTGCGGTTGATACGGGAATTTTATTCTGTCAATAAAATCCTTCTCTTATTAGCATCGTTCATGGTGTGCAGCGAGAAAAGTTTTCCCACCAGGTGTAGTTTTCAACCAGATACAGTCAAACCATACAGTTGATTATTAAGGCGACTTGTTATCTAGGACCTTATATAAGTTTATCGAATTTATACACTCATTTATATATTTGGAAAAAACCACCCCATATTAGCGCCCCATCGTGTCAATCTCCACGTATCCTTCTCATGTATCGACAACCACGTAGTTGCCCACGCATAAAATGAATTATCGAACCATTTCAACTGTTCCACGCAAAGCCCGTTTCAAAGGCAATTGATTGATTATCACGTGCGATACTTATACTTCTGGGAGATACCTAACGTGATAACGTATTTCAAAGTCACGTGAACATACACGCATAGACTAAATGTGTCAACCGATAACCTTATAAGCACTCTTCTGTTTCGAAACGCGCTCCTCCTATAAAGCTTAAACGATGCGGCTTTTTTTTGCTTTTTTTAAACTATCTCACAATTTCAATAAGTTACATATATCACAAATTAACATCTCTCTCTCTCTTGACATCTCTCTCTAACGTCACTGCATGCCCTGCCCAAGCACACCATAGTTCCTACAATTAATTGAGTTGTATGAACACACACCCTGGCCATATTCCCCCTTCAACAGTATATATATATATGCACCTTTTTTCCAACTCTCTCTATTTCCCTCTCTATGTCTCTGCTAACTCAAGGTTGTTTTTTCTTTAGCAATGATTGAATTTGCATCGAAATAGAGAGCGGCAGAGAGAACATTTTATTCGACTCCTGCAATATATATATATATATATATAT
>MNPL01011574.1:0-22272 GCA_002081605.1 Tropilaelaps mercedesae
ATACATATATATATATATATATACATGTATATATATATATATATACATATATATATATATATACATGTATATATATATATATATATACATGTATATATTGAAGTCACAGACATTGTTGCGGTGATGCGTTGTATAAATGTATAAATACGTATGAACGTATATTAATTTGTAGTAGACATAAGACATAAATGCTGTAGAGCACCTAACTTATTCGGTTGTTTTACTTAATTTGATCTTTATTGGATTTAATTGACTGAAGTGTAAATAATCTTATTTTAGCACATAGGTCAGAACTCCGAAAATAATAGAAATGCTAATTAGCGTCGGTGAACATTATAACAAGGTTACCGGTTTGGCAAAAATAAATTGAACACGTTCTGTAATCGCAGATTCTTATCGTAAATTTAATAACTATTTTTTATGATTTTGTTTTTCTAACTATATTCGGTCTCTTTTAGACAAGACATTAAATTAAGTCTCGTTTATGCGAATTTGTGGGCCGCAAGCGGGGTTACACTTGTCGCGCTGTCGCCTAAAAAGCAAGATCTACAATTGCTTAATTCAAGCAACATGGTAAGTTCACGGGGTAAAAATATTAAAAGTCGCATCATTAATGACTTGATGAGCTCTAGTAAAAAAAATAAATCTACGATAGTACACGGCGACAAGCTAAGAAGAGAATGAGTTACGCTGTGTTTAACACGTCAATGAACTTGAAAATATTCTTATCAAACAATTAAAGGATCGTCAAAAAAAGAACGACACGAAATTAAAATAAGTGGTTCTCCCAGCTTTTTGAAGACCATATTAAAATTATTGGAGACAATATTGGCTCCTTTGTGATGCTCACGTACTCCATTAGTTACTTTCCATCTACCATATGCGACATCCCACTAACTAATGGAAGTTCAAGAATAAGATCTGATGGTCACGATCGGGCGATTTAAACGGCGACATAATCGAGTTATGTGACACGTTTTCACCGTAAAGATATTGAAAAAAAGACCCAAATCTATATAATACAGACGTTGTACAAGACTACAAGATTCAAGTTGACTAAGTAATAAATAAACAAAGAAAAACACATGGCTAAGACTACTGCGATTCTATTTTACTAAAAAATTTACATATGAAGCGAAAGAGCTGAAAGACAGAAGTCGCGTACATATTTTATATTGGTACATATTGTACATATTTCTATTATTTCCAGATTCGGACGTATCACATAGACTGCCTGTTAGGTATAGCAACGGATACCGGAAGATCTGACGGCAAAGTGATTGATCGAAGCAAGTATCATCATGTCACCCCTGCACTTATTGAAAGACTTCTTGGCTCTATCCAGTCATCCTACCGGGTAAATATAGATGAAGCGAATACACTATATAATCACGGCTAATAAGTGGTGAGTCAAGTTGCATGTTTCTTTCCATATACTTGGTTAGAGTTATTTTTAATATGAATATTTATAAACAACTTCTAAAATAGCAAAGACAAACGTGTGCTTGCGATATTTCAATCACTTTTGTTTTAAATGACACGCATATAACTGTAAATATGAAGAAAACTTTCGATAGTTGTTCGATTATAACGCTTAAGATGACCCTCTCAAACTGTTTAGTTGGTTTAAATTTTCGACACTTCGGAACGCAATAAGGATGCAAGCAGGGAAAGTGCTAGTGGAAACTGCTCGCTCGACCCTTCGACACGTACAATGTCCTGACGGGTATAATGAGATTATAAACGTCGGAACGCAATAAGGATGCAAGAAGAGAATGTGCTGGTGGAAACTGCTCGCTTGAGTCTTCGACAGTACAATGTCCTGATGGGTATAATGAGATTATAACCGAATAAAGCCTTTGACAACAATTAAGTCCATAACGGACAGCTAAAGCAGATTCTACGTCTAGTTCTTAACCTCTTTCTTTAACATGGAAATTTGAATCAATGTATATATATAAACGATTTGCATGAGCCGTCGATTACATTATACCCAGAGGTAGAGGCGACCGTAAAGAACAGTCTAGCTAGCGGAGCCACTAAAAATGATATACCTTTGCAGGCTGTTGCCCTTTCTTCGCGTTGACCGCGTTTTTATTATTTAAAAGAGTGTGCAGTCATTTTTAAAGAGTACTATGGACTTTTCGCCGAGTGCTCATTGACGTCTGCATATAGCATATATCTAAAGAGCATATAATTCGCCCTTAATATGTTATGGCATGTGTGTGTCTGGTTGATATTTTAATAAAAATGGAGAATTCCCGTTGTTTAATTTCATTACAATAAAATAAAATGGCAAGCTATATTTTAATTTATTAAAGGTCAATCAGGCTTCATTTTTATTAATGCACGCTACTGTGTTATTAAATAATGTATTTGGTCGTAGGATACATTACTTTTCAAGTAACACCACTGAACATGTTCACGAATACCAGATATATTTTAAATGTTAAAAATTAAAAATGTCGAGTTCGGTGGCTTGGTGCATTCGCATGCGCCTTGCGACTGGAGGAGACACGTAGGTGTACGGGTTCGATCCCCGCCCTTGCACATTTACATTTATATGGGATCCGTCTTACGAAGCAATGCAAAACTGCTACCGAGGACGTTAAATGTTGGCTGATGGGCAGCTTTAAAAAATATAGATATATTTTAAAGAAATTTCGTTAGTCAGTTTATACCATGTTGTTAACCTTTTCATATATATAGTGTAATATTTCACTTGTTGACAAACATGTACAAGGCATACATTTCTAGAGGACAAGTATTCATATTACTTTTACATTTTATTAATACGTATTTTCTCCAGTTAATAATCCTAGAGGAGAGCTTGCTTCTAGATGATGGTTTTCCTATTTTTTACATCGGTTACGTTGTTAAATTTTTTCAACCGAGCGAAGCAGTGTGATACTTATACGACAATTGTCGACTAACAAAAGCAGTGACTTTGTCTACTCATTTTCTCGTGGGACTTGAATCAACACATTTTGATTGACTTCATTCAAGCCTTTTTTATTTGTATTGCAGACACAAGCGTTCCTTTATGCAAAAGTGATGCCAGACTCTGAGGAGGCGTACAAACTCGTAAGCAGCGGTTTGGTTCGACCAGAGAGCAAATATTCTCCTGGGCTGATTTATTCGTTACGGTGCATAGATTTGCAACCTCCAAAATTTATACTTGGTAAATGCTTTCTTCTAGTTCACGTTTACTCCTTATAATCATCGATTAAGTCAATAATAGATAAGCCCGCGGCCCGCGCTCGTTCACTTAAACATAAAGCGGGTAGTCTCTTTACCAGACATCGACCTTTTGATGCAGCCCTGGGCGTACATTTCAAGCCAAAGTAGCGTTTACGGTTGTACTTGCAAATATTAAATCATGTGGATCACATTTTAAACATGTGCTTTTATGTCTAATGTCAGTGACGTACATTAGTCTTTAACGGCTAGTATTTCAGATGATGAAGGCAAAAGCCCAATGGGTAAGGTTAACGAGAACGTAATTATCAGTCCTTATCTCTTTAGAATAATTCAGTGGCGACGTCGTAAATGTCTGACTGGCGTGTAAGTATGGCGTATAAGTAAGATGTGTGAGAGCTCTACTATGATAATCGTCAGCTTCACACATAGCTACTTAGGTCGGCCATCACCGCCACGAAGGAGTTCTTAGCTTAGTTAATTTGTGCAGCTTGATAAAGGTAAGACATAAAGTGGAAAAAGTTACTCATTGACCAAGTTACTTGCAGTAAACAACTAGCGTACAGTCAACCACAGTATGCTAGTACGCATCTTTAAATTTTGACTACGATCCTGGCGTTACAGAGTTGCAGGTTTTAAATGAATCAGAAGCATTTTTATGTCGTCTTATTCATTATATCGGAATCAAGCTTCGTACCGCAGCAGTTGCTGAAAGATTTAGAGTAATGAGGTGTGTATCAATAACCAACTTATTGTTACCGATATCCCTTAGTTCACGAGAAAATTCAATATTAATAACAATATTTTTGTGAAGATTTCATTTAGGTACTAACATTACATTTCTGTATTACTCTGCTTAACACATTACGCATGAAGACCAACTGAATTATGAATTTGCACATTGTAGAGTTCAATGATAATAATAATAGTTGCAACAGAAGAATTATTATCAAGCTGAAATATATTCTCTGATTACCTACATACAACTTAAACAATCGATAGACACTTTAAAGTGATTGACAATATAACGTGATGTAATTAAAATATATTGCTCACAGAGGTCACTGCTCAATAAAGCATTTATCCCATTCAGGTCTGCCATGCAATATTTTCTATGTGGGAAGTCTAGCCTGTAATTGCGTGTTTTCTATAGTGACGATCATTTGGGATGTATTTTGGTGACCCTACAGGTTCGGACCTTTTACTGCCGATATGGCATTGCTGCAACGAAATTGGCGATTGGAACACATTTTGAATAACATTCAGAAGACCAACAGAAAAGTGGACGAGATACGTTACTCCGGCCTTTTTGGAAAACCAACACCTGGCAAAAGCCTCCTTCAAGTTGTCAATGAGTAGAAGATCTTATAGTGATTTGTCAAGTTGGCCAAAATTATACCTTTAACTGTAGAAAGACGATAAACAACTTGAGAAATTTGAAATAAAGTATTTGTGAACATTTGTAATTAAATTACATTCCTTTTACATTTAATCAGGTGTTCTCTAATGCATTTTTATTTACCGTAGTCTAGCCATTATCAATACCTGCTTCATTTAGCTTGAAAATGAATCAGAGGCAATAAAAAATTAATAGTCTTAGTTAGAGGCAACTTGAATAATACTGGGTATACCTGAGCTAGCGATCCAAGTACTTAGGATCAAACTGAGTTGCCACCACCTCAGTAATATCAAACAGCTGCATGTCATCCATGTGCACGCCGCGGTGCCTCGAAGGTTACTTAGATCAGTTCGAAGTTTATGCGGGGCTAAGGAACAGTAGCTCAGTTTTCACTAAATACTGAGTAGGGGAAACTTGCTGAAAATGGCCGACTACACAGGTCTGTTAGTTATAAATTATGGTTGAAAGTCAACCATAGGCGTGACAGGCACATTTTTTACATTGATTAAAACTGGTATCGAAGAGCTTTATAGAGACTGTTACAGTACAGCGAGTCTTCGATCAACTTACCATAATGAATGACTATCGATACATCGTATGGATAACCGCCGCGCACGAAGTGCCAGTTTAAAATCAGTGTCATTGGACTTTCGGTCAAAGGAGTCTGAGGCGAATAAACTTAGAAGAACTGTAGAAAATGATTTAAAGTTTTGTAGTGAGAGTAATGTTTCCAAATAGAGATGTTCATTTGCAAGTTTGTGTAGACCGGATAGTGCGAAGCTTCCACTGAGCGCAAATTTGCTCCATCAAAGCTTAGGTTACACCCTAGGACAAAAATTGGCTAAAACCACCTGCAGCATTACTTTAGACAGTCCCATCTACGAGCTTCCGGGTTAACCGGTCGGGGCCCCGAATGCCTCATCCATACTTTATTCTTTTTTTACACTTCTCACAAGATTTCTCACTAGGTTCTGGAAAATCTACCTGGTGAAACCGGCCACGCGCATCACATATTGCGCCCCTTTAGCCTTGGTCTAGCAGAATCTCCAGGTATCTTACATACTTGGGATTAAATTTGATATTCGTCGCAATCTAGAACAAGGCCCCCCATCCTTTTTCGGTCTATCAGAAAAACTGTCTTAGTCTTTGCCGAAACGAACTTAAAGTGATGAATTTCCATCCACTTTGCTACTCTGCCTAAAGCTCCTTGGGTAGTGCTCTGTGAAATCTTGTATAGTTCAGGCCGTAAACGCCAGAACTAAGGATTGCAAGTGTCCCAGCTTTAAACGCGTATTTGAAAGGTACGTGGACAGAACCAATGGTAAATCCTAAGGTATCATTTCACCTCGAGAGCATCCATCACCAACTTCCCAGCTTATCATATTTAAGGCGTTTTTCACACGCACCATTACTACTAGCATAAAGACCGTAATCTTTAGGGTAGCAGTAGTTCCTCTGTACGCTACCTCTGAAACCCGTTGTGATGGAAAATACGTTGATTTGCTTTTTCGAAGCCCATATTGCCTGTCTAACAGAGCTCGTAGTTCGTCACCCTCGACAGTATCACTCTACAAGGTCGCTCGGAGACATCCTATAATAAAAATCCTGCGTATAAAATTTTTCCACACGTACCTCTTGTTATTTCTTGGAAGTCTGTAGCCTTTTTGTCGCAGTCCTGTATTCTCTTAAATTTTAGTAAGACCTCGGTCATGTTACCCCATCCTTTTGACCTACCCTTGTTCTGGCTCTTCTAGATCTGTTGCACTCCCTCATAAATTCCTCCGTCTCTTTGGACCTTTAAGAAACCTCACGCCCTCTCTTCTCGACGTATACTTTTTTGGCGGTGCCGCTGTCTTACAGGTTTCTACCAGATTATCTTATAGGCATTTAGGAGTCAACTCTCCTTCGGAAACCATTGGTCTTATTAATATAATCAATATCAACATGGAGGTAATCGCGCTGTTCACTACTACAAGCTCTGCTTCCGCCAGCCATTCTTTTATAACACCGCTTTTGGCATTATAGGTTCCTTTCCATATTAACTTTGATGCATTAAAGTATGGACACTAAACCGATTTTGTGGCAATTAAGAGAAAAAGACTCCTGTAGTTGCAGTTCTAGAAAATTCTGACCATGGACATCAAATAAATGTGCAAATGTTTCATCTACGTTTAATACTCAATTTAAGGTAGCTTTGGGGCTAGTTTTGAAATATCATTAGAGGGCTATATATTAATGTTACATGACAATAATATATTTCTTTCATTTTATAAACATTTCTATTTTTTCCTATGCTTTCTATTATTTTTTTCTCTGTTATTCTCTGCATTTATTTCTCGTATTTTGAAGATGGTATGGGCAGTAAGACCGAGTATAGATAGCACTGAAACTTGTGAGCTGGCCTTTGTCGGGTGCACTCGTGTTTTGGCGTGCTATTCAATAGTGGACCGAGGATGACCAATTTCGGTCACTGCGTGCTTTCGGCATTCCGGTTATACACAAGTGGATCTTGCTGAGAGAACACGGCGCACCTACTGGGTGGTCGAGAGGTGAGTGAGATTTTGTAGTTTCACTTCCCGACATGCCGCCTCCTCCGACTTATTGCGGCTTCTGGCGACAGATAGTCGGTTTTTCCGAAGAGAGAGCGGACCACGCAAGAATGGTAGAAATGTTGCGAGAATAAATAGAGTGGCGAAGGTGGAGAGAATAGGGAAATTATAATCACAAAAAGGGAGATGTAAAAAGTCAACTGTGAAGAGGGGACTACATAGGAAGGGAGCTTTACATCTACAGAAGAATTCCACAAAATGCTTGCGATGAGCTTTCTTACGTGACTGCCGCTATTACGGCAGAAAAGATACTGACGAAAAGCAGACAAGACAGCAAGAAAGGCGTCTGACAGGATCTTCCGACAGATAAAGTACGTTAAAGAATCAAAAAGACTTTCAGGAGCATTAAGGGGGAGAACTAGCAAGGGGGGCTGTGTTGATCCAAACTGTCACCAACCTCAAGGGTTGCGCCACACCTCACAGCAATCATGGGAAAATAAAGGCAGCGTGTCCTCTTATTAAAGATCAGCTAGAGCAGGCGAAGAGGAACTTCAAAAAGGGATATTAGATAAGAGGATGTTAGAGATGACACAGGATGAAGCGAACGATCTCTAGAAAGCAAAAGAAAAGGCAAAGAAAGAAAGAAAGAACAAAAACGCAATACTAGCAATGGACACACAGAACATATGGCTGGAGATAAAGAAAAACTGCGAGACAAATTGTATACTTAAGTAGGGACAAGAAAAGCAAAAATAAAGGCCATATGGAAGCGTGGTGAGGAACCCAAGCTGATTATCCTGGAGGAAGCGTCTGAGGAAGACGAGGTATGAAGGGCGAGTATGCCTAAGGTATTCAGAGGACTACCAAAACAGGATGGGAGTATCGACACGATAGACATCCGTAAGTAAACGGCAAAAGGGGAAGATAACACTAGGCAAAAAAGCGGTAGTTGTGGCGATTCTTTGAAAAAAGGCAAACATAACAGAAAGACAAGTTGATAAAGAAGACGGCAGTAGTGGTAATAATCAGGATTGCAGGAGAAATCGGCACACAGAAGGACAATTACGAATACATTGTTAAGGCCTACGTCACCACAATGGCTGGGGAAAGCATAAGGAAGCTAGTGGAATGCGTAGCCAGATTGTTTAATTCCACGTTCCTGGACACTACCAGAAAGAAAGCAAGAATAGGAGAAACGAAACTCGCAGGGCATGATATACGCGCGACCAAGGGTCCCCACAAGTTCTTCTTTATTCGAAACACGGGAGAAGAAACGTATGCTGAAAAACTTCGTAAAACGTATAGTTCATTACCGAGCGCAGAGATGGAGAAGCAGTACAATGTCAAGATTATGTCGCATGAAACCCAGAAGGACAAAACAATCAAAATTAAGTTGAGAGCAAAATGACGAAGGTATCACCAACATAGCTGCGGCCCTCAAAGAGCAAAGTCTTCAAGACATCAAGTAGGCAGATCTGTTCCAGCTTAATTGAGCCATCAGAAACCTGCCAGAGCACACTACTGAGCCTGAACTCAAAAAAGCGTTGGAAGGGTCACCGCGACAATCAATCAGTGCCACTATCGATCCCGCCGAAAAGCCACAACGGGACATGTTACTGGTTGATTAAAGGACAGCTTTATGACAGAGTTCTGGACCCCGGTTTCTATATTCCACTTTAATGGTCAACCTGCCCAGTCCACGTCCAGGTGAATGATCCCTGCTGCCAGAACTGTCAGCGGTCTGGTCACACCATCAGAACCTGTTCATCTAAGCAGGTAGATTATAAAGGATGTCACAGATGTGGACCACATCATACATGAATACAAAAAATGCTCCAACACCCCTTTGTGCTATAACTTTAAGCAACAAACTGTAAGAACAAGCAGCATATGGCTACTGCAATGCCCAAACTATATGCGAACTCTACCCGAGTTGAGGGAGAAGGAAAAACATAGGAGCAAGCAACCAAAGTTTGACAGGAAAGTCATCGAAGCTTTCGAACAAGCGGGAGGAACCAGGGCTAGTCCAAGCGTAAACTCCGTAGAACGACAGGCGCCCTCAGCAGAGGAAAGGGGCATGCTGGCGAACGATATCGATAATGAATTTCTGATGCCTCCTTTGCCAGAAGAACAACAAGAATGCTTCAACTCCACTTGCTTCAAACAAGCAGGGCAGTCGTCAGAAATAAGTAAATGGTAGCGGATTGCTCAGGCGATACAATTCAACAGAGGGAATCCTGGACACAGAAGGTATAGGTATTACAGGAGACGTTAACGCGTGATCTACCAATCGGGGAAGCAAAACAACTAATTAAAGATGACTAACGGGCTGGTTGTGGTTAACTCAGAAAAGGGCCTAACGAAAGAAAGCAACAGAGGGCCTGAATACATCTTACGATAACCAGACAGAAAACGTTCAACAGGATAGAAGAGTGGAAAATTCTTAACAAGTTAGAATCAGGGACCGATTATAGTTATATTCCGTTCGACATTTGCTTTAAGCAGACCCTCATCCTGCTCGCCTTCTCCCATCATAGCCTTAACTAAAAAGCTAAGATATTTGGGCACACTGAACTTTAAACCAAAGTTTAGGGGATTATTGAAGCTACAGGGTGCACCGAAGTAAGGCCAGCCGTCTTAAAGCATAATTATAAAGGCATGCGGTTGATATGGTGAAAATAATTCCACGAAACGCCAGAAGAGAAGAGGCAAGGTCTGGTAAACGGAGAAAATTGCCTCCTAGAGAAGAAAGTGCAATGTTCGCAGACGATAAATGACTAAACTTCGGAGAAGAGTTTATACGGCAGTTGAGATATATAAGGCTACTGAACTTCCACGCAAAGACATCACGCGTACAGATCCACGCAAAGAAATAAGATGCAGCAAAGAAAGATGCTGGAAAAGTTTGATTGACAACGTTGGTTCTGGCGCATGGAGCTTCTTGTACAAGCTGGTGAGAGAAAAGATGAAGATCCATCAACCAAACTACACCACAGTAACAGAAGACCTTCAGGTAGTAAAGAACTTGTTTCTTCAAGGGCTCGATAGGAGTGCGCATCGATCAACACCCGAAGACCTTTGGATTCCTGAGGCTACCGAAGAGTATGTGTTGGTAGTCGCTGAAAAGATGGCATCAGAAATGGCATCTCGCTTACACAGGATGCTAGTAAATGTCATGCGGTTTCTGAAAAGTTGGCGTAATCTAATAGCCGGATGCATCACGGCTCTTCTAAGAGAAGGCAGCTTCCCTTATTTTAGAAGTCGACGGAGCTGGTTCTTGTACTTAAGCCGAATGGGTTCTACAGGCTTATCTGCCTATTTAATTCATTTTCAAAAGGAATTGAAAGAATAATCGAGAATAAATCTATTACCTTGCGGGGAAGCATTATCTCCTATCAAACAGCCAACATAAACTTAGGAGGCACCGGTCTGCCTTATCAGCCATAGGTAAAGTTATCAATAAAACCAAATTTGGAAGTAAAAAGGCAGTTAAGATCAGGAAGTGGTCTTAACGGATCTGCTCTATATCAAAAATGCATTAAATTCAATAGGTTGGAGTCACAAATTAGAAACTCTACGGTGCAAGGGTGCTCCGGCGTGCTTGAACCAGATCATCAGCTTCTGTCTCCAGGACAGAGAAATCATCTGCAAGGTTTAGAAAACCCTGGCATCCCATAAGGTTCGGTTTTAGGACCGCGTCGCGAAACGTCGCGGTGATGTATTCAGGGTATGCGACGGAGACAGAGACATGACCCTTATTGCACATGCAGATGGACTAGTCCTCGAGATTAAGACCAAAAACACATTGCAGCCCGAAAATAATGTGAATGAGGCTTTAGATATAGCCCAAAACTGGGCAATTTCCGGAGAGCTGGAGATGTCGCCGCACAAGAGCGAGGCTATTTTTCTTGCTGGTAGAAAGAAGATTGGAAGCTTCAGGGTAATTTATGGCAATAGAGAAAGTTCTATAAAATCGAAAGCCACGTGCCTGAGATACTATCTGAATAATTCTTTGGGCGGACAAGCCCATCTGGATATTGCGCTCATAAGGCATCCAAGGTCACTATGGGAATGGCTCATATAATGCCAAGCCTAAAGTGTCCCTCAAGAACGACAAAAAGGCTTTATGCCACGATGGCTGATTTATGGCTACCTTTGCGGATTCCGTCTAGTTTATCGAACTTCTAGCAACTAAAAAAGGGATTGAAAAGCTGGACTCAGCTCAACGGACGATAGCCTTCCGCTGTGCATAGGTCCATAAAGCGGTGGCATCGGAGGCTGCTATGTTAATCGGAGGGACCGTACCTTGGCGCATCCAGGGGACAACAAAGGCGGGCTGATTTGTAAAGTCCCTTTAAAACAGCGCAGAATACCTGGAACACCATGATTTAAACCTGGAAAAAAGAATAAGTAGGAAGAGCACGAAAACGCCCAGGGTATCAAGTTAGGGAGATGATCCCAGAAATTCAAGTCTGGATGGGCAGGAAAGGTGGTAACCCTCGTGTGAGTTTGTACAAATAATTACTGGACACCGATATCTCGGTACATATTTAAGTAAAACAGGTGGTTGACGCCAGCGCAACGTAGCTACTGTAGCAATTATCGAATAGGCGCACCAAAAAACACAATATTTGAATTTTGGGCTTGGGCGTGTTATTAAAAAAAGGGTTATTAATGTTAAAGTAAGGTCTCTGGCCATTTGATCCAACTGATTACCATCACACTCACTAGCAGAAGTAATGATATCTCTAGTTACTTCAGTGATGTTATGCATCCGCGACGTGAGTTTTAGTGGAAAAGTCCACCTTCGGCGGGAAGCCCATACTATCTGGCAAACACCTAGTCGTGCGGCCAAGTGCTCATGATGACTTTTTTGGACGCCAAGAAAAGAAAAAAACAAGGCTAAAGGAATACGAGCAGAAGCGGACTCTGTCGAATGTGCGGCAAGTCTCAACCAGGAACAGACAAACAACAGGCCTCATTAAACCATTCTAATATTCTAGGTATTTACGGTTAGAGAACAATTGGAGTTATTGCGGGAGGGATAGCCAAGCGTAACGGAAAATTTTAGGCTGATAACAAATTTCTTCGAAGTGTTACTGCCCTAAAGGTCGAAGCTAGTGTCGCATGGCTAGGAAGCAGGCATTAAGGGAGTGCAAAGGTTAACGGAGCAGTCATTGTCGATAGGATTGAAAGTGTCAGTAATGGAACTCAGCACAGTGGCCACCTTCACCTTTTACGAACACGTACTGCTAAACGGGAAGAAGGCAACAGCCAGGGGAAACAAAGGAGAATGGTAGTAAAGATAGTCCGTCTAAACAAGGGGTGACGGGGATCCCAGAGGTGTAGACGGGACTTGCTTGAAGTTCTCAATAAGGTCTTAGGGCCATTGTCATTTTAAACCTTAAGATCTCAGAGGAAAAGGTCTTGCCCCGAAGTTCGATAGAACAATGAGGAGTAGTGAATTTCTCAAGGCAGTAAGCATCAAAAGGGCAAGGATTAAAGGAAGACCGTAAGGTGCCGACAAGGAAAAAAGAAATACGGAAGAACGGGTGAAGATATTGAGAAGTGAAGCACACAAACAATCCAAATCAGGGCAGGGGAGAACAAATCTTACATGGAAGTATTTAGATGGCTTTAGGAAACAAATGGGAAGGGAGACAAGGTAGTCACGGTGCAATGGGGACGGATTCACATGGGTTACGGTACATGGGGCAATAATCTTTTTGAGCTGCCTCGTCGAATACAACAGGAATGGAATTTCACTGGCTCTTAGGAGAGTTGTGAGAAATATACTCCGTAGAAGAACATCAAGAGATTCAGTTATAGTAGGACGAGGCTTTAATGCAGCCTATAACTCGAGAAAAATTTACAGTTCTAGACGTGGTATAATGGGGAAATGGCTGGTGGACATGAGGCTTATGGTAACAGAACAGCCCCATTTTTGTGAGAGAACATTCGAGGTAAAGGAGCTACCTAGCTCTAATCGCCATCTGTGGAATGGAAACGGACAGGATTCGGAGCTTGAAGACAGAAAACAAGGAGACGCTCAGAGATCAAGTCATAGTACCCACGTAGAGCAAGAAGAGCAAATGCATAGAGATCTTCCAGCCTTGTCATCTTCTAGCTCGGAGATGCAGAAAATCGATGAGATGAAGGTTATTGGCAAAAGGAGAGAGATTTGCAGCATATTTTTTAAAGAAGAGCTTACTCCTGAATGCCTACAAGGTATCCTAATTGAACGCTGCAACTGCAGCGCCGTCAACGGGGTATTGAGGCACACCGAAACTGTACTTAGGTGGCAAGAGAAACGAACAAACCCTCTCGCAAAGGACAGTGGATCAGTGCCCTCATTACGGACCTGTACGATGGATCAGGGAGATTTTAGCTACTGGACAGCTTAAGTATTGTCAGGTCACGGCAAGATTCAAATGTATATAGTGAAAATAGAAAAGGCCTGAGTCAACATCTGCGTATTTTGTATCTCAGCTGAGGTGGACGATGTCGAACACGTGATACTTCAGTGCACGGCTTTATAGGAAGAAAGGGATGGAAGATCTGCGGGTCTTCAAGAGAAACGAATCTCTATGAAGAGGACAGTGCTAAAAAACAGTGGTAAAGACAAGACAAGCATGGACGGAGATAGTAGATTAGTTTGACAAAATGATGAGGGTAAAGAAGGAAGAAGAGAGGAGGAGGAAAAATAGGTTCGACAATTCGGGAAGAGGACAAGAAAGGATGCGAGGGGGATCGGAAATACCGACCGGTTGACCTAAAAGCTTGTAGATGGGAATGGGTAGAGTAATGCGATAATATAATTAAAATAAATCTGTTCTTAAGGGTGGCGTGGGTTTTAGTGGTGCACATCCGCCTTCAACGGAAGTCCTACACAATTCGCGAAATCTAAGCACGTGAAGCTGGCACGCATCAGCATTTCTCCGACGGCTAACAAGAAAATAACAGCACTGAAGGCATGATTGTTTCTGAGTGTGCTAATGTACATCTTGTGTTCTATTGAACCATTGATGAGGTATATCCTATCAGCTCGAGTAGCACTCCTAAACCCTTCACATGCATGAGTTACCGCCGTTTTTAATAGTTAGTGTCAAGCAGCCAGCTTCTTTTTACTATTATTCCTACGAAGAAAATTGCGTCTTCCATTCATGCCAAATGTATTAAACTTCTTCCGGGCTGAAAAGTTACTATATCTAGGAAATTCTGGGACATGGTTTCGCATTACCGCGCGAGATCCAATCATTTCTTTTGGCTCTAGCTATTTACAAAAATCTTACGGGCCGTAACAGCTCGTTAAATGAGTACAGTTGAATGGCGTTTTCTGAAAAGTTTGCATTAATCCGCATCGCTTCTTAGTACTTCTTAGTACTTACTAGAGCTTCTCATAATTACAATGAACCTAACGTTTTCTGTGCTTCAGATAGGATTGCTTTTACAGCAAAGTATTAAGCAAAATCTGATTCAAGAGGCTGCGTATATATAATTATAAACTGGAGCAAGCAGAAGAAACTGCATGTGATAAAAGAAAGTATATGAAAACTATTTTACCCTAATCGAGATGTTTTGAAATATTGTGGGTTAAACCAACATATTGTGGGTTCAGAAAAAGTAGGTTTTGACGTGGACCATAATTCGTGAAAGCGAATTAATGTCGAGCAGGACTGTGATTTAGACGTCCCGTCATGGTTTCTCCAATAAAATGAGTTAGGGAAAACAGGATTTGCAGATGGAGGATACAGATATCTTTTATTATCTAGAATTTCGCATCCTGAGCCACGTCAAAACCTGTAATTCCTAAATTCTTGGAGTGCAACGTGTGGTTCTGATGTCATTTATTAAATTAACCGGAATTAGGTTTTGCTTGAATTAACCTACGTTACGTGTAGCACCGCTCTGGCTAAAGAACTCATAATAATTTTTGACAACTTAAGCGGGGTCTTAACAATGGGAGCCTACAAATGGTGGTACACTATTTTTTATGGTTGCGTTACTTTATATTTGTTGAGAACAATATGTGGATAACCACCCATATTAAGCAGCCAATGATGGAATATGCTTAACAATACCAAGATAATCCATATTATGCGTTGTGGTCCCAGAACTTTAATTTGTCAAGTGAGCTTTCAATCTTAAAAATTTTTTTCGATTGATCTTGAGGTGTCTACCTGCTTGCGAATTTTAAAAGCGATCAATTGAGCTTTCGCTATCTTTTGTTCGTTTTGCTATAAAACTTTCCGCCGATATGAAATACATCAAAATACATCTATATATTTTTAGGGCTGACCATCAACCGACGTTTAGTGTACACGCTTAATGCACCGCTTTTTGCGTTGCATTGTAAGACGGACCTCACGCATGTAAATGGCGGGGATCGAACCCGCGCACCTACCTGCCTGCTGCTGTTGCAAAACGCACCAGAATGCACCAAGCCACCAAGCTCGACACATCAAAATATACCTATAAATTGCAACGACATCTCGCGTACGCCCAACACACGCCTGCTGTATCGTCAAATAATGCCCGCACACCCGTCGCACGATGAATACCGCGCCGCGCTGCAT
Organism: Tropilaelaps mercedesae; assembly: GCA_002081605.1. Taxonomy (NCBI): domain Eukaryota; kingdom Metazoa; phylum Arthropoda; class Arachnida; order Mesostigmata; family Laelapidae; genus Tropilaelaps; species Tropilaelaps mercedesae. Next base: position 15,723 of record MNPL01011574.1, read on the forward strand.
TGAGCAGCCATCTATCGCTTTGAACATGAGCGCTATCATTTTTGCCCTTTCTGTGAAGATCACGATTGATAGACGGGGCAGTCAGCGGACGAACATAAACGAGGGTCGCATTTGCTGTTCTATGGCTAAGTGCGGGGCGCTCGCGTCGCCAGCGACAAGTTGCTTGTTCAGTTGATGTGCTGACTCTCACAGCGAGAGCAAACGTAGTAGCTATAGCAAGCAGTTCTGCCACGAGTGAGAAGAGAGGAGAGAGTATGTGAGGGAGAATGACTGAGGGCTAAACAACGACGACGAAAAAGAAGAAAACGACGGCGTAGAATTGCGAGGCAGAAATGGCAGCGGCGATAACGAACGCCGCTGAAGAAGAAGCACGCGAAGAACCAGCTAGCGGTCTGCCCGCTAACAGAAACAGTGCACCAGACACGGGTAGTAGCGGTAGCAATGGCGGCAGCAACGGTAACAGGAATAGTCCGAACGATGTTGGCGCTATGATAGGGTGGCGTTGAGCATCCCAAGTTTCGACGTCTTCGTTCTGGTTTGGTGGAAGGAGTAGCAGTTGGCGAAGTCGTAGTGGTTTCCACACTCTTGCGGAACGCGGTCGACTGACCTGGCTGTTTTAGCCGGAGCAGCCACACTACTACTGAAAGAACACGCAACACCCACGGCCATCGCAAAGGCGGTGCCTTTGCTTATTGTGACTGTTGCTGGTGTTGCTATCATTGAGTTGACGTTATTGAGGGTCCCGTGACTTGTTGGAAATCCAGAGACAGATAGGTAGGTTGACTGTACATGCATACACGCAATGTGCATGGCGAAACAAAAACAAAATACTGAGTGACTGAAGTGAGTGGCATAACTTAACAGGTCGCAGTGAGCCAGGCGGGAAGGAGGCTAAACAGAAGAGGGAAAAAATTCATAGCACGATACGACAGAAACGTTTTATTATTTTTCAACCTGTGGTGTTTTCTGCAATTTTAGTTCTCTCTAAGATGCATCAATTATCTCAATGATGTGCTTTGTGTGGTCGTTGTCCTGAAAGAAGATTCTCAACTTTGAAGTCGTATGCAAAGCGTACAAGTGCAGGCTTATGTGTAAGTTGCTGGCTGCATGTTCGTGTTCGATATGGGATTGTGAAAAGCGAATTGAGTGGCGTGCGTTTATTTTTTATTAACACGCATGTGTGTCTGTACAAACAGTTGAAGATTATGTGACTGACACATAGTAAAATAAGACGGAACGACGCAGCAGCAAAGATCTCCCGTCAGCTGCACATGACCCAGAAGAAGGATAATGTAAGCTATCCAGATATTAGTGGAGATAAATATGCAAACGTATACGTTGTATCTGTTTATTGTAACTATTGTGGCATAGTAGGAAGATGGTTACTATCGAAAGGCACAGAAACGAAGGAGGAAACATAGCAGGACTCTAACGGATAGGAAAACATAAGCATAACAGGACCTTCAAAGTAGGTAACCAATGTAAAACAACACAGGTGCATGCTAAGTGCATACTTCTAATCGACGAAGAGAGCAAGGATGAGCTAAAGCACAGTGAACACACATAGTGAATGATGCGTACTATTCTTTTAGTTGCACTTATCATCACAACCACTTCATTTTGTAGAAGTGAGGATTCAGCAGTTAAAGTTCAAGAGAATACTGAAGACGAGCCTCAAATATACTTAAATTTTCGTGCACTTCTCTAAAAATCATATAAATATAATAGTAGCAACACCGTTTCGCTTTTATTTTGACTTTTTAAGCCATAGGTAATGGTAAGGACCGGCAAGGACCCGGTAGGAACGGGAATGGTAAGGACCAATTTACATAATTAACTTTATTTTAAAGGTGTCAAAATGCCAGCTTTAAGGTCTACCCCATCACGTTCAGATGCAGCTTTCATTTTTTACGTTGGAAATAAAATTTTACAAATATATATGCAGTTGTTATATGAAAGTGTTTTTTCACTTTCTAACTATTCATGTCGTTCTATTTGGAATAATCTAACGTAAAAAAAACTTATAAAAATAGACTCTTGACTGCAAGCAAGACCCTTAGTGAAGTTTTCAATCAAATGAGTAGTACAATTGTATCGAACGCATATGCAAATGCATATAGGTGGTTCAAAAATGACCGCATGCGCTATTAAATATGCATAGATTATAGATCATGAGTGAATCGCTGTCATGAGAACGGGCAAGAACGAATGCAACAAAAAATTAGGAAATTCGTTTAATTTTTTGACAATATTTCGACTGAAGAATTCTGTGTATTTGAGGACCATTTGAGGACCAAAATAACGTATCAAAACAGTCAAGTCGGTGTTTTACACTAATATTCCTACAATGCAAGAATATCTCTTCGACCAATATATTTTTATCACATAACATAATTTCTTCTCTCAAAAAATCTACGCCACTTTGCCTCTGGTGGCTTCAGAAATTACAAGTGAGCCTCTGATTCGTATTGAGTCACGTAGCAAATTACATAAGTAAAAATAGCTTGTAAATGTTATCGATCGTCATTTACTTAGCATAGATGTGAGTTGTGCGAGGTTTGATTGATCAATGTGGTGGCGTCCGTTTCTCGTAATGGATGTAAAATGAAGAATTAAATTCGGACCGAGGAAAGGCCGCAGAGATTTACTTCAAAGAATAAACCGTAAATTTTCTTAGCATCTGGCATATGACGCCTTCTGGTTCCTGGCCAATGAGCGACATGTCCTTCGTCTTTGAACCTCTTTGCCAAGCCATCGACATGTCGGAGACGTCGATAAGGGACCGGTTGTGTCTATCAAAATGCGAGTAAGTGTGCGTGAATGTGTGTTTCAATGAGTGCGTCAAGTCCCGCATGCTGGCAGTCTATTAAATTGGCGTCGCATGACATCGATTCCCTTTGCGGCTTTTCTTGGCTCTCGCTGCACATACCATTCAGCATCTGCCGCATTTTAGTGTCTTGAATATGTCATAAATATTAGCATTTCTTACAGTAAAAAGGTAAAAGCCAAATCACAACATGATTGAATTGATGCTGCTGGGTGCGTACCGATGATCAGGGGAAAAATAAATTATCAACAAAAAAATGACACATGATCATTAAATCCGTAATTATATTTAAAATATAGGATGCCCATAAAAAACGATTGCCGTCACATGTTTATTTCAGCGCTGCAACTGAGAGAGCTTGTAAGGATAACACTGCAACTAGCATTAGAAAAGAATGAACTAATAAAGTAAATAATATTAAATTATAGCGAACACGATCATATATATATACATTTTTGCGTGCACAAAAAGAAGGCTTTTCTAGATGGCTAGATTCACTTTGGCTGATAAGCCCGGGTGGACCAAACCAAATTTAAAAATTCCTTCCTTACACAAATTTAAAAACCTAGACATGTCTGAACACGTCTTCTATCACCCCACCAGTTTAAAAGCCAAAACCGCTAAAGGGTGTGTTAGACCGCAAAATGAAATTTCTAACGTTGTTCAGTGCGGTCTTACAAAAAAACTTTTGAGGCCAAATGAAAATGTATTTTTAAATCGTACAAGCTGTAGAGTCAAGCTTTTCTGAACTTACCAACAAAAACATAGAGGCAAACAGACATTTGACTAAGTTTTTGGTCCCTCTCCCTGTCTTTTTCTATATTTATATATGTATATATGTCACAATAAAGACATCTTTGATAACGAAGATTAAATTTTTTTTCGTAGAAGAATGATTGGTCAGCTTCTCTGGCATACGAGCACCCAAAAAATTTTTTGGAGCTTTCATTTATTAGCCATAATCTATTAGCCATAATCACATTTACAGCGATCTAAATGACCGAGAATTTTTGACAGGATGATAACTTGCGCATATCGAAGGGATGAAAAGAAAATGCGAGGTTTGATGCGTTCATTTTTGAAGCGGCAACTATTTCTCCTGTCGTTTTTACTAATCTTACTTCACAATAAAGTTTGGTGACATTAAATATAATAAAAATAGTGAGGCTTGTCCAGAAGATGAGCAACAACACTAGGGGCATTATCATATTCATCACCTTCGTTACCATCAACATTTTCTCTTTTCTTCTACTCTCTTGTATTGTTGCCAGCATTCGTACAGCTGGTTTCTTCTGGAATTAATTTTACTTATTTAACACTGGCAGCATCAGCAGAAGAAAAAAAATAGAACTACACAAGCACTGTCTTCCACCACTTGCGCAGCTTCGTTCCGCCTTTTGTTGTGGCCCAATGCACACCGCTGACACTTGCACTGTACTATCATGATTAAAACCATTGCTGTCGTCACTACAGTTGTCACCTTTGTCGTTGTGGCGATGGAAGGGGTGACGAGAGTAGGTTTATAACCAGTCGTTGTATCACTGAGAGTGGAGAACGTGATGATTTCAATTTGAAGCGAAATAAAAAAGAGTTTATGAAGGTTACAGCTTCATTAGTGAAGCTACGAAGATAACGATATTCAGACAAAGAAACAGAAACGTTAATTTAAAATAATTTTTAAACAAGGCCAGCAACAGGAGCGCATAATCACATCAATGATTAGTTCTAGTCCCCTTAGGATTTCCCTTTTTATGGGTCGAATTGAATGAGTTTACTGGATTCGATTGCAATTTTTGTCGTCTGTTAATAGTTTTCTAATATGTTGCGAATCAAGCTGCCAAGGTCAGTAGATATATGAGATAGCTGTAATATCCGGTATTAGCAAAAAAATCACTAGATTTCGCACTTAAAAATTAATTTAAGCACGCACGAAAATCTGGCTTTAAGCAAGAAAACTATTATAATGAAAGCCACAAAGTTCCCATGCAAAACACATACATAATTATGCAATACAGGTACTACACACCTGTATCGCCACTGAAAAAATCGTAGGCTATCCATAGGTATTTATGCTTCTGTATAAGATATCGAAAGATCTAATCAGGTATGGCTACGGACCGCAGTTTTGACAACGAATTTTAAATCTATTTGGATGAATATCTGCAAAGCAAAATTTAGTGCAAAATGGTCAACTAGTCCTTTACGAAGTCGATGGTGCACGACTTACACTGCGTACATAATAAAACATGCTCTACATCTTGCAGTGATATGTTTTTATACTAACGTAATCAGATTGTTGGAAAATGGAAAAATACCAGAGTATTTCGCTAAGTACTAGCATTCCTTGCATTGCCCATGAACATTGCGATTTATATTCATGAGCTTTACCTAAATTAAGTTGTAGTCAAAGAAAATGATAGCACACAAGAATTGCCACCCCACTAAGCTGTCGAAAGGTTGCCTTTTATTTGTTTATGAGATTTGTTCAGGAAGAAAGCGTTGTGTAATCACTGCGAAGATAAGACCAACCCTCTTGTGACCACTGAAGTGGCAGGATTTAGTTTAAAAAACGTAAACTGTAGCTCAGATATCTGAAAGCGACCGAAGCCCGTCCTTTAGCAGGTTGCCTAGGTTCTCTGTCAGCGTCATTGAGTAAAACGTGAGGGTTCATTCAAGATAGCCACTAGACATTATCCATCATAAAGCTAACACTACGAGGGTGAGAGAGAGAAAAATGAAACAGGTCACTGGCGATTGAGGCGAGGCAAGTGAAGCTAAGCTTGTGAGCGTAATCAAGAATAAGGTAGAAAAAGGGGAAGTAAGGCAAAGCAAATTTTAAGTATGCTCAGCGGCCTTATGCAAAAATTTAGAGCAGTCGCGATTTCGTTTGAGTTGACTGGCTAATATTCGCAGATATGTAGTCAGAATTAACAGTTGCGTTATGCAGATGTGTCGTCCATATTGTTGGAAACGCATTCTGCCTTCCACTGCTTCCCCCCAGCCTTTCAAGGTTCGGAATGTTAATGACACTACTCTGAGGCCATGAAACAGGGTAAACATCAGACCTCCAGCAGCCGTCGATTGCGATGGTTTTGTTTTGAGTCTTTGAAGCGGCAATCGCCCCTCGTCCCCAGGATGGCACGAGAGTTTGTCATCACTTGTTGGAGCGTCGGTTGCTCCGCCTGACTACCCACCTTTGAGAAACCTTTAGACCCCTGGGAGGTTACAGCAATTCTCTCTCGGCAATTCTGGACCGTCTAGCCTTTTCTAGTGCCGCCTTACTTTTCACGATAGTTTTGAACCATCATGTTCCGTCCTGCCAGGATCGCGGCAGGCTCATCACCTCTTTCGCCGATGTTGGCCTAGGTTCTTCTTACCTCTACTAGGGAGGGGCTACGTCCGTAAGACGCTCCTATCGGTGTATAATTCGAAACTGCCCATGGCTTGTAAGGACCTAGGTTACCTTATAGGTCAGCTCCCCACCGTTGTCCTGTCACCGCACCCTTGCCGTTACCTCGCACGTCTGCCCAGTCGTGCTCTTCCTGCGTAACGCCTTCATCAGAACCTTTCAGTTCATGGAGTTAAGCGCGTTCTTGACCTCCAGGACAATGATTGGAACAAAAGATTTTCAAGGTCTCCAGTCTTTTTTCAAACGCCAGTTTCAAGACGTCCTTCAGTGGCCCGAGAATGCACCTGCCGCTACAGAAGCCGTGTTGCAGCTCC
>MNPL01011580.1:0-14759 GCA_002081605.1 Tropilaelaps mercedesae
TATATATATATATATATATATATATATATATATATAGTGACGGACGGCATCACTGCAAGACTAAGAGACCTAAGAGGAGCAGACATTGCGAAACATGCATAACAGCACAGCTTCTATAGGTAAACATTGCCTGTTTTTTTTTTCAGGAAGGGCTCCTAACTCTCAGCGTTTCATGTCCATGAAATAGAATCATTTCCTATAGAATAGTTGAGGCCAAGGAGAAGAAAACAGATAACAGGTGTAACCATTACACCATCTGAACTGTTCACCGTTTGTTGGTCCTTTAAAATGAATATCAAGGGATTTGCGCCAAGGTTCGAATTATGTCGTCGGAAGTACGAGCAAAGCCTAGGACTCTGACCGGCTGACGTTTCCGAACCCCCGCCTTTTCAATTTTCTTTAACCGCGTGTGGAGGCCGTCTGAGATTTAACCACTGACAGGCCGCGATTCACGGGCAGCACTGCCGGCCGGCCAATAACTTCCGAGCTGGCTCGGCGACTCTTCGGCCAAGGGACCCTTGACTCCTGGCTCCATCGCTGTTAGCCGAGGCGTTGTCCTGAGATAGAAGCGCTAGCTAAGACAAACAGTCGAAGTGACCGCTTTGTCAAATGTCCGATCCCTGAGCATTGATCCAGGAGATCACCGAACATGGCCTTGTCTGGTGGCGTATCCCAATAGAATTTTGCTCGCAGGTTTATTTCCAGCGATAACCAAATCGAAGACGTCTACAGACTGTCCAATAAAGCTGATACTGTACTGAGATGTTCGGGATACACCGCAGGAGCAATTATCTCCTTTCGGAAGTGCGGCACTATACTGTTAGACGTTTATTTATTTGTTGTCTAGGTCCCTCTCTTTCTCTAAGGCACTCTCGCAGCCCACAGCTGCAGCGGTTCTCATAGGCTGATAGTGTAGCCAATGCGCGAATGTTTCGAAAATCGGTCAACTAAAGGTTATTTGTGATCTTTCCGCCGGAAAGCAGGGGTCCCAAAGGAGACGCCAGGAGGCCAACCCATATCCGTTCGGGCCGGCAAGAACGGGTTCTCCGTTTGCTAGGCTTCTGCTACTTCCTCCTCTGTTTCTTGTGCATCCCCCAACACCCCACCACGATCGACCAGACTTGTTCGCCTCATCGTCGTTCGTTCGTTCGTTCGTTCATTCGTTCGTTTTGTTCCTCATCGCTCAGTTTACCTGTGAGCTGCTCCCATGCTCAGGCCTTCAGGAGCCATGGAGAACAACACCCAATTCTCGTCACTGTGGTGGTTGCGGTCCCATCATGGCCGGCATCGCATCAATATGACGCGGCTCTGATCGTACAAATAAAGGTGGACGAGGTCGTCATTTGGGTGTGCTGTCGTTTTTCGTTATGTTTCGTTGCATCCGCGGCCTTTTACCGAAGGGTGAGGAAAGTGACGTTGTGCTGTCCTACATGGCGGACCGAGCAGAGCGACTTTGGTGTGGGCTCACGTGGCCCGCCAGGTTTCTCTTTCTCACTCTCTGTCTCTTTTTCCTAAATGTCCATGTTCCAAAGCAGATCCCAATTTGTCTCCATTTCCTACTATGAGAAAATGCTAGTTTTTCCATTATTTCATTGACGCGGCGAGTGGTCGAAACTTAACGACATAAACAACAAAGAGTCGCTCTCTTCCACTTAATTGTCGTCGTGTAGTTAGCAACGACTAAGCGTTCGGGAACTACTCCGGCGCGCCTCGGACTTGCAAGTATTTGTTAAGGTGTAGAACAAGTATAGTGCAAGATCCGAACTTTTTGAAGCGACAATGTCGGCCGACAGCAGGTAAGTTCGTCGAGAAAGTCTATTAAACAGCGACGCTGTGCCGTCGTAGAAAGACAAACTTTAGATCCGCTCGCGTTGACGTCGCTACGTGTTTGCTGTAGCTACTCTGTTCGGGTACGTTGCAGTTTATCGATACCAGATCACCTGATCTGAAAGCTTGACTCTAACAGACACACAAGCTAATGGCTTTTCATAGTGTTTTTAGTCTTAGTTCGGACAGTTACAATTAAAACAGCGATAACATTTCTACCTGAGGGTATGTTTTCTTCGATACCGACATATCCACAGAGATGTGGCACAAGGTAAATTTGCGGTGATAAGGTAATCAAGTACACTTTGAAGTTGTGAATTAGAAAATAACCTGAAATTGCATAATGGTGCAAAAATTGAAACCATTTTCAATTATATTCTGTGAATAAAATAATGAGAAAAACATGCTCTCTAGAATTATTTCTGAATTCGATCAAATAAAATGCGCTAGGCGGTGTCAACCAACGGCCCAAAATTACAGAGAAACGTTTTCCTTCTCCTTCGTGTCCTCCAGAATTCATGTACCAAACACTGCAGATCGTGCGACGGGAACGTAAACGCTCGTCTGACCACTTCACTCTAGCAAAATCGTAACAAACACGCCACAACAAGAGGCTTTCTTGTAAAATTCCGTGGTAGTTATGTAATTACAAAAGTATTCGTCAAACGTGCGGTGGATGCATCACAACGAGACGCCTTCACTTGGCGTGACGAGAACGCCATTTCCACGCGAAGCCAACCCTCAGATCCCCGCTTGATGGCGATACGGTTTTATGGCGATGTTTGCTGTAAACAATGAGACGGTTTGTTTTGACTGAGCGAGTGAAATACCAGTACACGACTAACTACGACGAACTGAAAACTCGGGTGAAGCTTCTTCCTAAGAAACAGACGATGATATAAAGCGCATAACAATTGGCTCGACGGCTCACGGGTAACGCTAGAAGCTTCTAACCATGAAATTGTCGATTCGAAGCGCGCGCCCCATGAACTCGAGTGAGAACGATGGCCTGAGCCAGTGGTACATGAAGATGCTGCAGCCACCAGTTCCATCGTTTACGAGATATCGTTTTCGCGTACTCACTCGTGCATTTTGCGTTTGCTGCGGAAATATGGCGACTAGTTATTGCTGGAAGGAACAGTTCGGGAACTTCGAAGGCAGTGAACATAGGAAGCTACATACCTGAATACTGAAAGGCTCGAATTAGATGACGCAACGGCTGTTAAGCAGGACGCAGGGCCAGATGAGTACGCAAGTCTTCTGCAGGGTCCCCAGGAGAATGTATGTGGACATTGATTACTGATTTTATATAAAGCAGAGAGAAGGGTCAACTGCTCCACCGCCATGCTCAGGCGCTAACAGGTTATGGCCGCCTTTAGGTTCACTTGTGTACTCCGCCTGAGGTCTACATACGTGCACCTACCTAAAAATATTAGTAAGCAAACGAAATACGCAGCTCAGGGTTCAGCCCTGCGTGAGCAATGCAACCAATCCGAGTGCAGAAGGGGTCGTTCTGGCACTGCTGCGTAATCGCACCCCCCGTAATTGTAACTACGCAACTCCGGGTGATCGAACTTGTGCACCTGCGCGTCCTCTCCGTTCATAAAGCCGCATACGAATACACGCATCCGCGAACAGCCCCCGCGGGAATTCGTGACCGTCCAAGCATTGGTGAAAGCCTACAACGAGAACCATTAACGGGACTCCAGAGACTTCAGGCAATCAGAAAATCAGCGGCGACACAACCGTCCACGCCATTGCAGTAGAGCTATGGTCGTTCTGGCACATGCAACACCGGACGCAGTCTTCTACGTTTTTGTGGCTACGGCACCGCAGATACCGGCTCCATATCGGCTTCGTCCATTTCGACTTAATGCACTCCTCCCCGTTGCAGCGACCGTAACGGCCTAAACCCCGAGTGAGCTCAGTGCCGTGTTCCACGTCGAAGGCGGCGTGCACGCGATAGGCAAACGTATGAATTACGGATGAGAGGATCTAGAAGTTGCTTTGATATACCCTAGGCCGGTTGAACTCGGTGGCCTCTGGGGTGCATTCGCGTGCGCCTTCAGGTGACCGGAGGAGAACGAGACGCGTACGGGTTCGAGTCCCGCCGTTGCACATTTACATTTATATGGAGGGTGAGCCGTGTTAAAGGGTAATGCAGAAAACGCTACCGTGAACGTTAAAGGTTGGCTGATGGTCAGCCCTAATAATATTTTAGGCTGATTCAGTTAATGAAGTCTCGCGGCACGAATGCATTGCGGAAATGCGAAAATGCTTGGCATAAAATTGACTCAACGAATGTGCCGTCTGATATTAATTTAGCAACTTAGCAGATAAAGATAAATGCACAGAGTGAATAACAATAACAAGATAGTGATCGTTACTACAAATAGAGAGTAGAAACAATTCGATAGTATAGCGCATCAATAATTTTCTCAAATCCTACGTGTATTGAGAAATAGCAAACTTCGCTGCTGAAAATTACCCGCTCATTTGTAGCCTGTGAGGGGGCAGCTGACAGCTGAATAAAAACATTTTGTATCGTTCTGTCATGGTTTTCTGTTCAAATCCGTAGGCCCACTCCACCTGCTATATTCTTTCTAGCATAAGCATTATTCAATGCTACGCTGTCTCATCGATTTCGCTGCCGCGCGCGACATAAATACCATTGCTCGCGTCTCGCCTCCGTGTTGACGTATTTCCAACCAACTTTTTCCTACGATAAGGCGTTAGGCGGCCAAACTACTGCCATATCCCAGTGCCAGGTTGAGGGATCCTGGACGTCGTCAGACTTATATCATCGGGTTGGCCAATTTGCGTTGCCTAGATAGATTGAAATGCATCGCGATTACGCGAGATTCCTAGGCGCAATAGCGTCTGCGTGCATGGTGGAATTCTGGCCTTCACTTGAGTATTGGCACAGGCAGTGCCAACGATGACCTGCTACCTAGGCCCACCATTCCCAGTTTTGGACCACGAAAGTGAATCCTTTGCGATTCGCCTCTCGATAGAGCGGTGGTGTTCGGATTTCGTAAGTTGGCCAAATGAAATTGAGCCCATTGGAGTGAACTATCTTAAGGAACCTTTGCCGAATCACCGAGGTCTTGAGGCGTTGGCGGCGCACTGTTATAGCGCACAAAGTCCAGGACAACCTCGTTCGTCGACACATCAGCCTACACAGCTATGTTGATGTGGTGGCGTTTTATCGACTAAGTAAGCCATCGTTACTATGGAGGCATATTGGTATGTAAATGTGTTTGATAGCCTCAACGAGATCTACCCTCATCATGCGGCTATAAACCCGGAAGTGCTTCCTTAGGAACAGTTGTAACGGCTACGCACCGGGTGCCAGGCGCGCTTTACGACACAGGGCCGCCTATTGAGGACAAAGCAACAGCGAATGGCAGTAAACGATCGCAGAAAACTGCGTAACAATTGAATATGTCAAGTGTGTTTTTGATGTTTTTCCACTGGTGTCGAACGTTTAAGAGTAATCCAACGGTTGATGCAGTATTGCTGAGTCGAAGGAAATTGGCGTTACCAGCGAAAAGCTCGTGCAGAAAAAAAGACCTAGGTTGTAAAATATGTGAATTGCAATCGACATAACGGAGCCCCCTCGGACGACACAAACAGGGCGGAGTTCCCTCGCATTTTCATGTGTAGCCTGAGTTAGCAAGGCCAGTGAGAGTGCATACATTGGCGTTACGGACGAACACGATCTAAATTACTTCACCAGTACTCTGCTGGATGAACGAATTCGTTGTCTGTGTGGAGCTCACTATTCATATTACAGGCGATAATTGTACTATGCGTTAGGTTTTTTCGCTAATGTAAGTTTTCATTAGGGGACGTGGTTTCAGAACTCCTGGCCTTCACGCAGTGACATTTCGCAATGCCGAACAAATCTGCAGTCAAGCCTGTCGGTTCATTTTGAGGAACATCACCCCAGCTTGATAGTGCAACGTTTCTACTCAAGCGCAACACGTGCGTGCTGATAGGGTGGGAGTCCGAAATGAGTCCGAAGTTCTGTTCATTTTTAATAGAATAACAAGGTGTGTCGAGCTCGGTGGCTGTGGGGTGCATTCGTATGCGCCTTGCAACTGGAGGAGACACGTAAATGCACGGGTTCGATACCCGCCGGTGCATATTTACATTCATATGGGGTCCGTCTGACGAAGAAGTAATGCAAAAACTGCTACCGCGGACGTTAAATGTTGGCTGATGGTCAGCCTTAAAAAATATGAAAAATAGAATAACAGGGTGTGAAAAAGAGGAGGCGTTGTTTCTCCCTGTATCATTTCTTTATATTCTATGATCGATCACATTACAGTAACAATTGTAATATGCACCGCCATTCTCAACCTGCCGATACATCGCGAAATCGAATACATGATCGGGAAACAGCTGGTATTCTGCTTCAACGCCAAACGCAGTCCGTCTCTGGCGAATCCATACGATTGGTTTCCGAAACTGGTGAGTCCTGATGATCAGAATCATGGTGAGTGATTGTGGGCAGCAGCTAACCAAGTCAGGGGACATGGTCTCAGGGATAAGGGTGATTGCTCCTTACAGAATATAGTAGGTCTTCAGTGACCTTCCCTTATGGCCACCATTGCTTGTACGTACTCGGCATGTAAACGTGAACTAAATACTCGATCTGAGAGACTCTCTATCAATCGACGGACTCACCAAGTTAGGCGTTCGGACTACGTGCTCACTTAGGCCAATACAAATTACATTAGCCTGAGAGTTCGAACAAGTCAGGAAATTGGCTAGCTCCTTTGTTTTAAAGGTGTGCCACTGTTTAGTACGGGGTGCGCGAGCCGTCTAACCAATTGTGAAGGAACAGCATAGAGCTTATGGGAATGAGATGAATAATCCTATATTGAAATGAGGTTTCTTGCACCTGAACGATCTAAAGAGAATACAACATTTCGGTGTGCCTTTACATGTTTTAGGTGCGGCCGACCTTCTGGCTAAACTGGCGCTGAAATGCGATGGGCGAAATATCGAGCAATCCCGAGAAAGTCAACACATACGAACCGATCGATCTTAATCATCGCTTCTGGTACGTGGCAGAACGTCTCTGCTAAATTCACAATAACAATTGTGCTTTACTCAACGGATTCGTTCCTAGCATACTGGCGCAATATCCAATGCCTTTGTAATCATTGCTTTATGAGAGACGCGTTAGCGTCTATCAGAGCGTCTAAGCAAAAGCAGGGTACCCCTCGGTTTGGCCGCCGTTCACGTTCAGCTTAGGAATCGCGTGTCAACGGGCAATGCCGACAGTAACCAGTGCACCCAAACGTCGCACGTATAACGCCAATCTATTCAAAATTATATACAAGCCAATCCAATATGTCGTGTATGCATGCGTCGCCACCGAGAACGCCCTCAACCACCAGAAAGGTTGGCTGAGGTTCGTCTATGTCTCGTGAGGTTAAGTAAATGCGAAACGACGGCTTAATAATTCCTTCACCGGTACGATATTCACGTTGGTACAGCGTTGGTGCGTTCAAATAGATGCCGTCGTCATAAGGAGAACGCTAAGTGGTGAAAAATATCGCTAGATGGCTAAAAAGCGAAGGAAACGTTAACTTTTTTTGGGAAAACAGCCTGGGATACGCTGGGGTAAGGGACGGGTAGAAATTGCTGCCGAAGTAAGCGGCGTCACTATTGGATACTCCTCTGGGATGGCCGTGTATTCGTTAGACGAGCAGTTTCATCGTGCACCGAAGTAGGCCGACCGTGATTGCCCCATCATCATAAATGCCGGCGCAAGGACAGTTGAGAATGGCGATGTCGATATCCATGGCCGTAGGTGCGTGTATTTGCGTTCCAGACCTAAACAGGTCGTGTTTCCCAGAAGCCAAGTGGCCTTTAGCAGAAAGTAGCCCTGTGTTGTCATAATGGCATTTTTCTTTTTTGTCTCGACAAGTTTCTTTATATAACTATCTTCCTCCGAGGTGTTTCTTGTACATGAGGAACTCACTCTCACTGTTGCACTTTTCTTAGCACTCTTGTGTCGTGCCGTACGAAAGGCTCCTGCAGACGCTGGCGCGCAGCAATCCTAGTTAATGACGCGGTGTGAGACGTTTGAGCGCGTTCATCGAGTTACGACCATGAATGGTTGGTGATGAAGGTTGGTGAAAATAGTTTTGGAACATTCATCTATGACGATTTCGCCCCTGTCAACTCTCCTAGATCTGCTCCCGGTCAGCATTTCGACGTTTCTAGGTTTTCCTTGTTCCCAGTTCCGCTCTCGTGTACTTTGTAAGTCAACGAACACCTAGCGAGGGCCAACCTACCAGACGTGCCGCTGGTATCTGGTCAGAAGTAGATGAAACTGTTTCATCGCGCCAACGTCCTATTAGCCTATTAGCCTTTTCCTGCGGCACGAGCAAGATGACTTTTCTAAGAACGACTCAACCTCGATCTTTTCCCGTTTAGCTGAGGGCGGCTGAAAACGTAGACCGGATGACCTGTATGGACGAAGACTTCCAGGACTTTAGTCAGACTTTGGCATCATATGCGATTGTTTCCATGCCCAGCTGACACGCTCGACGTGCACGCGCTGCCAATTGACGGACGTCTTGTTGCTCTAACTCGAAATCGCATGCGACTTCGACGTATGACTCTAACGCTCTGTCCAACTCCCGCAGAGAAGTGTGCGCTCAGGCTTCGCCAAGAGGACAAAAGGAGGGGTGGACATAGACGTACGGGGGCCCTATAGTGCGTCTCGCTGGCGGCGGATGTCCTTTCACGTTTTGCAAGGATAGATGTTTTGCAGTTGATGTTGTGACCAAGGTGATCCAACTTTTCGACACGCGCTGCGCACGCTTGTATTGTTCACCACTGAGCTATGTCGAAACAGACGCGTAAAAAGGTCGCCGTTATGGGACAGCCATCTGTGGATGGGCCGAACCACTCGAAAATTTGCACACCGATATAAAAAAATGATAACGGTGAAATGGTGATTCATCGTTACCCTTACGATACTCGCTTCAAAATGCGCACCGGCCTATGAGACCGAGTCTATGAGAATGTCAATAAAAAGCTGCGTCACAAGGGGGTCGTGATGAAGGATGATGAGGGCGAGACGGGGATGGATCAGGAAAAAACCACTGACAGTTT
Source organism: Tropilaelaps mercedesae (assembly GCA_002081605.1). Lineage (NCBI taxonomy): Eukaryota > Metazoa > Arthropoda > Arachnida > Mesostigmata > Laelapidae > Tropilaelaps > Tropilaelaps mercedesae. The sequence goes on from MNPL01011580.1 coordinate 8,968, forward strand.
TCTAAAAATCAGCAGAGCTTACAACGTTCACATTGGGTTCGTGTCAGATCTAGATCAATACCTCAGCGGGGACAGATGCTGTCACGGGAATTCAGTCAAGCGAGTCTCAGAAATGCTCCAGGATCTGCACCCATTCACCACGACTAGCCCACAAATGGGGACAGCCTTAGGAGAATTTTGATCCTCGTGATAAAGCCAAAGATAATAATAACAGCAGAGGCGCTTGTCACCATATTGGCCCCGTTGCCCCTGGAAAGTAACGCAGTTCTTGTCAGGTACCTCGTCCTCTGTTTAGGCGTGTTGTTGTGGAATACACATACTCCTTCAACGGAGCAGGGTTATTTATTGCACAGAGAAACCATTTATTGCACTGCGCTAGATGAATAAACCTCAACTAGACTTCTATTCGTTGTCGAAATTCGGTCAACGAAGTGCATCTCGATCACAGAAAGATGCACCCCATCACCATAAGAGTCTCGTGAAACTTCGCATGGCGGCCATCCGAAGGCGAAAAGCCCGAAGCTTCTCCCTAGCTCAATAAGAACATTCAGCTAAGCGCCGAAGTGCAGTTCGCCACCAAGAAAACTTCCGCAATTTGATCAAGTTTCAATGGCCGTTGCTTTTTCCGTCCTCCTGCTCCAATGGAATCTTTTTTCGCCGAATCAATTTTGCGGTCGCCGGCTAAGTGGCCAGGCCACGCGCTGTGGTCCTGCTTTGTGTTCCCTGCTATCGAGCTTTTTGGTTACAGCGCCAAAGGTGACAGCTCGGCTTGGTAGCGCCTCCACCCACCGGTCGTCTAGCAGGCCAAATGGAATCGGGTCCACGATCAAAAGACGAGAAGGAAAAAAGGACAAAAAAAAAAAGAGGAGATTTTAAGAGCGGGCTCAAAGCCTCTCGGCCTTTTATACCTTGCTGGCCTTCCGAGCCCCCGTCCCCGATGCGGCGACCTCGAATTTTTCTTTTGAGGCTGCTCGGGCCTGGCCCTCTCTCTGTGGAAATGAGTCGGTCACCAAGCAGTCCTTTTTGCTCCAAACACCCGGGCTCAGGCACCGGCCGGCCAGGGAAGCCCAACGCAGACTCGAGGCTGAGTCTTCTGAGTCGGTCAGGAACGCGCGAGTTCAAGTTGTAGCAGACATCCTCGAAACCACAGCGGTGCCACAGAAATCTCTGACGCCGCTTTGTAATATCTCCTGCAAAGGCCCTGCGGCTTAATATGGCTGCGGCTGACCATCACAAGTGTATAGGCTCTTTCACTGCCAGGCGAAACTATTGGGTAAGCTGAGCTCGGCGACCGCATTCAAACGTATACTCAGGCGAACGTGATGCTGCTCGAGCAGTTGTTTCGTCACGACGCTTGTACACGCGCGCGCGCGCGCGCGCGCGATAAGAAGATTATACGACTTGGCGAGTTAATCCTGCCAGATTCGCTACAGCGTAGGTAATAGTTTTTCTGAACGGTTTAAGAGACGTTCGAGCTGACATCTGACAAGGTTAAAGGGGCTATTTTCAGTGGGTGGGTCGAATTGCAGATGAAGTGCGACCGTATCTGGGGCTTGTTAGTCCAATGCTCATGCACATGAGCATTTCCCACCAAATGGGTAGATAGTCTAGTCGCTAATACGAAATGATCGAGTACACTCCTCGATGGTGATGTCGCACTCCGGATGGGCTCATCCGTTCAGACCTTATCGGATCGGCAGGACACTCATCGTTTGGCACCGGTCCGCCACTCCAACGGGCGCTGGGCGCCACCCATTTTCGCTGATTTATGCTGCGATCTTGGCACGTCGATATCCTCCTCACCAAAAGGACTCGATGGCCTAGTAGGCGTTCGAGGACGTGGCAGGTAGCTTGGCCCTCACTAGTTCGTGACTCGCCCGCCTGGCTCCCCTGTTCTTCATGCGTTACGGCACGACGATACGTCACAGTGGCGTTTGAGCGGCGGCAGTTGTGTTCGACATCGCTCGCTTTGAATAGCTCCAGCCAGTGTCGAATATGCCGTCGTGGGAACGATTGTCGGCGCTGGGCGACGTCCTGGTGTAGGAAGAGAAGTGCCATGCGACCGGGAATACGATGCTGGCGACTCGATGTTTGTATGCAAAGGAATTCCTGGGACAATGATCTCTCTCTCTCTCTCGCTCTCTCTCTCTATCTTCGTCACATTTCCTTCTCTATCTCTCCATCTAGCTATTCATCTACGTATCTCTTTCCTTCGCTCACACACAATATCTTTTGTTATTTCTGTTGTTCGCTGGAGGAGTGTGTACAGGCCCCCCCCCATCGATCGACTGTTGGCGCACGAACGACGCTGCGGCGTCTGCCGAGGTGCAGCCGCATGGCTCGGCAATCCCAGTCGAAGACTCGTCGGGTCTGAGTCTCGGAAGTCCTCCTGCTCTCGGAGCTCGCTCAAAAGGATTCGCTGATTCGACGTCTCTCTCAGCCCGGCTGGGCGCGTTCGCTTGCTGAGGCCCACGGGGGCAAGGCATCCCGCTCCTGGGGGCAACCTACTCCGCTCTCGCCCCATCTGCTCAGCCGAGACTCGATCCGAGGATCCGCTATTGGTGTGGAAACTCCTCATTCGACGTCGATCAGTCGGCTGAGGATTTCCCGAGTTAAGGTCGGAGATCCGCGTTGGTTGCGGACGCCGTCGCATCATCTTGTAGCAGTCTGCGTTTTTTGTTTTCGTCCCCCGCCAAACCTCTTCTTGCTTTGGTTCCCTTGTTATCGGCCACTGAGGGGCAGCCGTAAACTGCGGCTACAGAACCCACATACGACCCAGCTCGCCGACCCAGCTCTCTTCAAACTCTTATTTCTGACACCTTTCGGAGATTTTGTCCCCCCAGACGGCGCCCGTATCGATGACTGCAAAGCAAGAAAGACGCCAAGTCAACGGAAGCAAAACAACAGAAGAATGCTAAAGATGTTCCGATTAGCTTCCGACCATGGCGCCTCGGTCCATCTCGGAGCGGACGACGACAGTTTACTCCGGAGCCGCTCGTGGCCCCTTGAACCGGCACTCCTGCGGGATCTTCCCGTCATCCATACCCCGATGCCTGTACTTCGTCTACCGGAAGAGTGCCGTAAACCAGTGCGCACACTTCAACGAACGAAGCTGACTACGAGCCGCTATAACGTGCGCATGATGAAGCGGAAACTGCGCGAGTCGAAGAGACGCACAAAGAGGATGATGGACCACGGTTGGCGCATGGGCGAGCGTTACGGATACCCACGGCTAAGAACGCCACCTTTATTTACATCAGGGCGTTGAGCAGACCAGGTTTGTTAGATTGTCGCGATTGTAATACGAGAAACAGGTTTTTCTTTGGGAGAAAGAAAAAAGATCCGCAGCGAATGCTGCCATGAGAGTCAATAAGGGGTGATCTTTGTGAACCGATTCGGCGATCGGCTATAGGAGCGAACTTTATTGTAATAAAGTTAGAAGCGCTACACCTACATAATCTACATAGTAGATCTACATACATAAGAATCTAGAATAGTGGTGTGTTACTTTACTCCGTCTGGAAGAAGTTATCAAGAGAGCGCGTTATAAGGAACTTGCCCAATCTGTGCAAGTTCCTGTTCTGTATCGAGAGATGCGAAGCTTTGCAGCGCAATAGACGACCGCGCGGACGCCAGATCTTCACACTACTCGTTTTTAGGGAGCGCTCCAGGGCATATGGCACGATATTGAAATGCCCTTGACGAATTGCGATGCTTAGCGACGACAGTGCTATAAAAGCGAGAGACCGTGGAAAAATGGCTGAGAAGATCCGAACTTTCGAAGGGGCTCTTCAGTTTGAGCAATTCGGCATGGACGAAGGGACGCCCGGTTGAGTGGGTAATACTCGAGGTGTAGATCTTGTTAACACCAATTGGAGAGACGTGCGTTGTGTTCGAAAGTCCTCGCCGAGCTGCGTACGTTTGCCCCCAAACCAGACGGGTACCTTCGAAGCTTCAAAAGCCGTTAAACTGCTTTGGAGTAAGTCCACCGGTTTCAATATTTAACTCTGCTTTTTCCAATGGCCGCAATTTACGGTTAAACGCTTACGAAACGAACCAAATCGGTACATTAGACCTTGGAAACTGACGCACAAAATACAACCCTGACCCTTTCACAAAACGCGTTAAAGGAGTGGAGCATAATAATAATAATAATAATAATAATAATAATAATAATAATGGTGCATGTTATCCCAGTGACTAAAGAGCTCTCAGAGAAGTCGGCACTGTTTATTCAAATACTTAATGACGCCGTAGCTCACATTACGAACACTGTTTGGTCGGTTTCAATGTTTTAGATTTTTTTGTTATGTCGAGCTCGGTAGCCGCGGGGTGCATCCGTATGCGCCGGGTAACTGGAGGAGACGACACGTAGGAGGTGCACGGGTTCGATCCCCGCCGGTGCACATTTACATTTGTATGGGGTGGTCTGTCTTACGAAGAAGTCATGCAAAGGTTGCTACCGTGGACGTTAAACGTTGGCTGATGGTCGGCCCTGAAAAACATAAATATGTATACTCTTGTTATAGAGTGACACACAATTACGAATACAATCAGTTAATAAACCTTTGTACACACACATTCATTATGATTAATAAATAAAGGTGAGTAAAATACCTCATAAAAATTGTATCTAATATATATATATATATATATATGCCAACGGCCAATTAGATAAATTCGTTATGAAATTCAAGTACACTTCGGATTTCGATTAGTGAGAATTTCGGTTAACGAACCAACATCTCCATGCGGGCCATTTTGTGCATTGTCATTTTAGTAGTGACTTAATCTTTTGCTCTTTTTTTCTCTTAATAATAATTAATAATAATTATAATTAATTAATAATAATTTTTTCCTCTTAATAGTGGAAATTTTTTTAGTGTCTTTCACGGGAGCTCCTGTGTGGATCCACGGGGCTGGTGCCCGAACTCTAGCAACGCGTTTCGTTTAAAAACCGGACTTTTTCCCAATCTTTCACTATCCGATATTAGATTAATCTCGTCCATTTCATATCGGAAGGCGTTAACAGTGCGAAGTGACTCAGACAAAAATCTTGCCTCCGACGCGTCAATGGTTCCCAGATGACACCCATGCGTTCGTGCATAGTAAAGCATAATGCAACATGAGGTGCAGTAACTCCGGGGTGCTCACCGCTAGCAAGGTGAAGTGTTATCGCGAGCAAACTAGCGAGGGCCGCGCAGAGGTTCACGCGTTTATCGCGCAATTCGAGGGTGGCTAGCTTGAAGCGTGGGCCTGGAATCCAGACGTGACGGGTGCGGTGCAAAAAATGCATTCTCCAACTTTAGTCATAGCTGGTGTTTATATTATTATTCGTTTGTCATGTTATTTTTTTTAATGGTGAACTTAGATTTATTTTAAGAGTATTGTCAATTTCAACTATATTTATAGCTTTCAAAGCACCTCAAACCGAACAGCAGCGATGAGTACAGCCAGGAGCGTTACAACCTACAGTTTAGCCTCTGAAGGCGCCTTTCTTTCTATGACCGTTTACCAACCGGTAACTCCATATCCGTATGGAACATAGCAGACGAAGTAAAACAAGGGATTTTTGGTGTAAAACAAACCGCCTACAGGTATTCGAGAACTGGTGTTATAGACAATCAAAATGCAAACCGTATGAAATGTTTAAGTGGCCATGTCTAATCGATTTAATGGACCACAGTATATATATATATGTCGGTCGAAGAAAATTCAATATTCGGGCCCTGTAGTAGAAACCCAAATTACGACTATGAGGCGCTATTTGAGTCCTGAAGTCCCATTTTTCA
>MNPL01011581.1:10335-24195 GCA_002081605.1 Tropilaelaps mercedesae
GAAATACCCTACGATAAATAACAGCGAGTTACCCTTAGACATGATGGAACTGCATTCCAGATCCGAACACGTCATGAGTCCACCTCATGTGAATCGATGCTCATCTACTAATCGACCATGACGACCCTCCAGTTGGAAATCAAGCGGCGCGTGAATCGATGTGACGATAACATGTGTCGTCCTCTCTAGCTTACCGGCAAAGGTCCTGTGCACGCCGTCCTTGTCCTACGTCCTCGCCAGAGTCGGCCGTCATTTTCGAGGTCTTCGAGATGAAATTTACAACCTCGACTCGTCGCGGAGCACCGTGCGCAGGTTGGAGGCGAGCAAAACAGAGGCTCAGAGGTTTGCTGACCGCCATCGGTCGTAGGCATCTCGGGAATTCCTAGTGCCGAACGCCTGGCCTGTTCAGGCCGAAGTCGCCTATTCGTCGACTGAGGCGCAGGGTGCCCAGGCTAATTTTACGGATTTTACGAGCCGCGACGGCCAGCCAGCGACCTGTTCGGTCCGGGCCTTTTGTCGTCTTTCCTGTTTCTTACACATGGGTAGGCAAGTCGCCCAGCCAACGGTACAATGCCGGCTAGCCGAAGCCGCCAGAACCTCATCTCCATCGCGAGATGAGGACATACGAACGCCGAGCGGGGCATACGTTTTTAACGACCTGCGTCAGGCGGCGTCAATGGCGCCATGCGAAACGACCGTTTCTTGCAATCGCACTATTGCACAGAGTCGCCATGTCGAACGTCGGCCGGCGCCTTCGGCGCCGAGGACGAAGGCGCTCGGGATGGCGGGCGGACGCGGGAAAGAATAGAGACGAATAAAAATAAAGAGGAACTCATAAACGATGGCACTCGGGTGGGTTTCTGGTGGGACAGCGAAACACCCGTCGGATAGGCAGGGAAGGCTAAGTTTCGCCTAGGCGCGATAAATGTCGGACCACTGAAGACTTCAGAGCGATCGGGATCAGGAAGAAGCTGTTCCCAAAGGTGAGGTCAGCCTCGGCAGTGACCTGGACAGATATAACGGCCAGAACACGGCCGAGACTGACTTTCAAGGATTTAGGTTACTCCAGACCAGCCTCAGGTCGGCTCAGGTCTTAGGTGTGAATGTGAAGGCTCCACTGTAAGCCAACGATGAACAATGGAAAGTGATACACCTCGACCTAGGTAGGAGCAGGTTACTTGGCGGCTAAATTTGTAGACTGGTTGTACCCACGAGAGAAAGGTCTCCACCGACAATCGCACGTACACGGCAACAAATCCAGCCGAGCTTGAAAACTGTGAACCAACTCCAACTGGCGGACCTGCGAGATAGGCGACGTCCTAGCGAGACGACAATGGCCTGAACGAAAACCCCGGAGATGTCGGTGTGAATTTTGCCATAAAATGACTACTCAACTTTGGTGGTGCGACCGGTCGCTCGGGACTGAGTCGGACACTTCGGTGAGGTCGTATACGCATCCGCGAACCCGTGGGCACGTCCGTACGTGACAGCATGCACTGATCGTGCGAGATACGATCAGCCATGAGCTGACCTCGTCATCGGCGCCGTATGGACAGGTTTTCAGTGATGAGGCTGAGTCTGGTGAGTCTGAGGTTGTGTTGCGATAAACAACAAGGCGCCATTGACGTCAGCGCTGAGAAAAGATGGCCGATGGATTTTAGGCGGATGTGACGGCTTGGTGAAGCAATCAGATAGCTGGGTTATGTGCGCCTCTGCCCATGTGAGGTTTGGATTTAGAAAATAATGTAGTAAAGCAGGACGATGACTCAGTTACTCCGATGAATTGGCGGACCATTCCTGGGTGGCGCCTAGCCACTAATGGCCGTAATTGTGCGCTTCATATTTGAGCTATCGCGATACAAAAAAACAGCCACGAAATAGTGTCACGTGGCAGATGAATGCAATCCAAATCAGTAATTTTTATGTTAGGCTATTCAGGAAGCTTCTTCAACGGTAGAAAAAATCATGAGAAAAATCCTGCACCTTTACGGCGAGTCCGACTTCATGTTGCAGTTATCTAGTTGACTTCCGACGACCTCGTACCTACTCACGGACGCATGAAAAAATGACGGTATAAATTTTGAGGCCTTCTTTGTGGGACTATGAACGCCAAGATAACGTTCGCCGTTTCATTTCATAGGCGGGACTATGCCATCGGCTCGTACCACGCACACCAACCTCAAGAGAATTTGTGCGCCATACTCAGCGTTCAGCTCCGTAGCCCCGTCTCTCCGACGCTGACAAGGCGGAGTACATAACACGAAAAAAAAGAAAAAGCTCATATACACACACACACACACACACACAAATGCATACACATATCCACATACATACATACATACAGAAAGAAACGCTCAAACGAATGCAAATTTGTCTGGCCTGCACGGCCATCAGCAATGCATAGGAATAGCCAGTCTGTTGCCTGCCTGCCTGCGTTCATACAGGCACCGATTGCTTGCGCTTGTCCAGCATCTTTATGGGACAGCTCTGGATCGAGCCGCTCGGACAGGCCAACCAGGCCGATGCAACAACCGAGACCGAGTCCTAACAGGGGACACCGACGGGGTACGCGGAAGAAATGAATGTTTCGAAGCGCCCCGACTGCTGAGGTTGAATGCCGGACGGGTGAAAAGTGCGCACGTCTCATACAGTGGCGGTGAGGATGCGGCAAATCAAGCAACGAACGAACCAACCACATGGGCCTGGGGCGCGTTTTGTGTGTCGACTCTTTCTGCCAATTAGTTACCTCTGAAGCAGTCATCTGCAAGCAGAGGGGGCGAAGAATAAAGTACAGCGGCATAGCGTGACAATAAACTCAAGAAGGAACCAACTGCTGACACGTTGATAGGTGAGCACACACACACTTTGACATCGAAAGGTTAGACGACCTGGGGTACCCGGGCTGGCCGGTGTCCATAGCTAGAGCGGCCGACCTGCATTGCCAGGTAACTGGTAAGGTCGTAACTTGACATTGAGTCGGTATCACGTCTTGGGCAGGAAGAGAAACTGACGCGAAAGGTCGTAAAAACAATGATTCGGTGGCGCGTAGCCACAGGGAACAAACAAGTAGTGGTGGCCTTGAAGGTTAGACCGTTACACCTTGACCTTCCGTTACACCTTGACCTTCCGTTACAACTGAGCCTTCATCATGGAAAAGGTAACGGGGCCAATATTCCCGCAAGTGGTTCCCTCTCCTGGGGAGATGATTGGATGAGTTGCCTCTGTGTGGTTGCTCCACGTCATTTCACGAGTGCAAACACATTCGTGGAACTTGATAAAAATGACAGTTACCGCAAACCGGTAACACTTCGTGATTTGACGAAGTTCAGGTTTGCACAGATGAAAACAAAAGCTCGACTTCGATTGCATTAATGATGATTTGCACTTGGCAGAGGCATCGCTTCGCGAGTGGAACGACAGAAAACTCACAGAGCTTCCTCGAAGCTTGAGCCTTTCAGGGATGGCCTTGATGAACTCAATGATCCGAAAAAGTAGTATTTATAAATGGGGAATAGTTGATGAAATTTTCGGTGTCACCAATCCGAGTATATTGCGGTGGCACTATGTTATTATATAGACTATAAATGAGGGTCAGCAAATCACATTATACTTTTCCGCTTCCATTAAGCTATAGCTTTGAATTTTCAGTTACTTCGTCAGGCTAGGCCTTGAAGGGGCTCTAAAGGTAGATGGCTTCGTTGATGTTTTCGTACGCACTTCAGAAGCTCAATCAGCTGGTGGATAGGAATTTGCGAGTAAAGGTTCCTTGCGCAAAATCAGATTTAGATGTTAAGTCGAATCCGACAAACGCACCAGCAGAATGTCTCGTTTTCGTTTTCTGTAGACGTTGTTGTCCTGTTTTTTTCCTACAGCATGTCAAAAACAGCTCAAATGCCCAACGAAGTTCTCATTCTTAAAAAAAATCTCTAAGTAGACCTTTGAAAGCATACGAATACGCTTTCGTTTACCGATGCCCTGCTTTACCTTATGGATACTAGCTCGGCTGGACATATTTTATCTGGGCCGTATCGACCCAGTTTAGAGGAAGGTTAGCCCCCAAAAACCTTCCACATAGAGAGGTGCCACGTTCCTTCAATCCGAATCTTCTGATCTGATTTGCTCGACACAGGATCAAGGATGTTCGACCGCCATGGCATTTCTTAATGCCACTACAGATACCCCGCCTTTTTCCGGAAAGTTCGACGTCTCGTCCCGGTAGGCCCAGCACAGGCCATTCATCCGTGTGCCTCTCCTTTCGGGCCTTCTGGACCTTTAAGCTCGCACAGGAATGCGTAGTTCCCTTGGCGAGAAGGCCTTAAAGGCCGCCTTGCGTGATCTGACTCTTTCGACCTGCTCTTTAGTAGCTATCCCTTTCGTGTAAGCTGTTCCCCTGCCCTCGATTGCATCCGCTGCTCACCAGAACTCATCATAAGCCTAACTTTTCTGTAATCGACCTGTATGTGCCTAGCTTTGTTCAGCCAGAAGCATCCAGCCAGCATCGAGGTCGGCGTCCGCCCATGAAGTTCCTCCGCCTCTCAGTGTCTGATCAAATTGTACGAGGCGGTGGTGGCGTCATCATCCCCGACTGCGCTTCGATGTCACCCGTGTGTCTGATCTTCGGGTGGTTCGGATCGGTCAACGTCACATTGGAATCCGTATGTAGAGGTCCGAATCGGTTGTCGCACCCGTCGAGGTTGCGGCCACGATACAGTTGGTGGCCGATGCCGCCAATAAACTCATCACATGGCCACTGCCCGTCTTACCAGATTAGGGTTAGCTGGGGTTAGGTTGCCCGATTAACCCGATCGATTAGCTCGGCTTCCGTACGCAACGGATGAATACTCGGCAAATGGTTTCACGTCGGCGTGCGGGCCAAATAGAGAATAGACAGTTTTCACCTGAGATGTTCCCTCTGATGGCCTGAGCGCCTTTTCTCCTGTGCTACTTATGAATGCCGTGTGCTTCTGCCGCCGAAGTCGCTGCGGCACACAATTATACAACGGCATATTTGTGTATTTGACTTGTTCGCATTTTCAGAGATCGAAAAGGTGAGATGGAGAGGAGAGGGATGAGAGAGAAGGGATGTAGGGGTAGAGCAAAGGTCCCGAAGGTAGAACTCGACTGGCCTAAAGGTTCCTGCGGGCTCCGGCAGAGCTCCAACCTGCTAGAGAAAGCACTTCCTCAGCGGTTGTAAATTCATCGCCGAGGATTCCACCAACGACGCTGATTCGCGCAGGCTTACGCGCAGCCTAACCGAATCGGCGCTCCGGTCGGAGCTCGGCACTGAGATACGGAATGGCACACCGGCCGACCGATCAGCGCGGAGCACCACCTGAGAGTGACACACACTGAGGAAAAACCGATCCAGTGAGAGTTAGAGAGAGAGAGATGAAAAAGGATAAAGACTCTTTGTCGAAAATTGTATTGCACCGTGCGCCAGCGGCAGCCGCCTAGAATTAGCGGTTATTGCAATGAGTCCAGCCGGAGCACCAGATCCCGAGGCGCTTCGGGCCGGGCTGACAATTGAGCGTTCGAGGTAGCGCCGCAATTACCGGCCAATGCAAGCATCATCTGGGGATCACCCGTTTGCCGGCAACGATCCGAACTCGCCGTCTGAATCGAGTGGAAATCGCGTTGTCCATGCTTAGAGCTTCCTTCAACAGGTCGAACCCCCATAGACCAGCGTCCGATGGGGCAATTTCGCGCCGGATCGATACCCAATCCAATCAGACGGTGCTCAATGGCAATCGATAGCTGAATACCCTCAATAGCAGGTCGACGCCTGATGGGCCTTACCGAACCGTGGAGGCAGCAGGTTAGTGCGGCCTTCTCCGATGGGGGTCGTTGGGCGAACTGATTTACGACACGGCCAATTGCCGAAGAGATAGGGCCCGAGAGGTCGAAGAGGTCCTCGGGGATGTCTTTATTAAAAACGCCTGATCAGTCGAATGCCTCTGCGTCCTCGACGTCGATGGCGGCGCATATCCAACCCCCAAACGCCCGTTCGAGCAAGCGGATAATAGCAACGAAGAGTTGGGAACTGTCAGACTTGGGCCTAGAGGAGAGGAGGTGGCAGGCCTCCTGATTCGAGTGTGGGACGTGAACGTCACGCCCTCAAGATGTCGCACGATGAGTGTTCTGAACTTGGTGACAGGTGCTTGAGCCCCGATGGAGCGGCGGCGGCGGCGGCTGCTGGACTCCGCTGGAGTGCATAGAATAGCCCCGATTACTACACCGACACACCCAGTGTGGTCAGGGGGGGCGTACAATGTATGACCGGTGATATATGGTAGCTAATATTGGAGTCGCGAATCTGCACTGCATCGAGTACGACACGTATATGCGGTCTGTCTAGGGTCTGCGACGTTACGATATGGTGATCGAGAAGTGGGGAATACCGTACAATATGGTCGAACGTGTTTGTATGTTTCTCATTTACTTATTTATTTATTCACTCCAATAAAACAGCGCTTATTCAGTGCCGGTACTAGCGAGCATAAAAAGAAACTTGTGTTTCCCTTTCTATTAAACAAATGATCAATGTAAGATTTAAACGCTTGAGGAAAATAGTTCGGATCGGCAAGATGAGAAATCTAGTAATTTTGTAATATTCTGATATGTCAACGCTTTGAGGGTAACACACTCGTTTCGGCCGATGACAACTTCTTGACATTTTGCTCTTCAGGAAAATAATCAACAGGAAGAATCGAATCGCATTATACCGCAAGATCTTGCAGGCTGACAAACACTTCGTAGGGTTATGCATCCGAGGCAGCTCCCCCGCAATAGTTCGCTCATTTCATCGGTCATGTGCTGAATGATTTTGATGAGTGCTTGATGATGAATGAGTACAATTTGTAATATTCTGTTGCTGTCTACGGCGATTTCCTTTACGCGCAACGAAAAAAATGGTTCATCATTTCGTTTTGATCGCACCTTTTCGACGTCGTTTTTTGAAGTAGCACAAAAATTTGAATGAAAAAAATTAATTCCAAGCATAGCTCGACGAACCCATCCCACAATTGAGTTATATGAAGGAAATATATAAATGCAAAATTTCTATATAAATAAACTAACGGACGAAATATCTCAAAAATACATGGTCATGTAGTTTTTTGCAGAGAAGACAACGTCCTTGATATAACTCATGTGGAACCCCCAGGGCTTGAAGAGGAGGAAATGTACGATGAGGAAGTATGTTTGACATAAATGTATGCCTTTCATCTGCATATATGAACCGGTCCCTACGATGCTAAACGTAATGAAGTATCACGAAGTACGAGTGGAAAAGTATACCCGATATGAAACGCTTTGAGCATATAAACTTTATTATTACCAAGTAATTACGTCGTAATGTGCCCGTGTCACCTCCCTGGCCTTTCCGACGGGCTAAGTTTAGCCGAAAAACTAAATAGCACTCAGCATAAGATGTTCTTAGTTTGATAATAATGATAACTTATAAATGATGATAACAATATTTGTTCTGCCAATTTAGAGTGGAGTAATTCAGAATCCATGCTTTAGCTTACCAACTCTATGTAATATCACTGCTTGACACAGTAAACGCGCTTTAACCATTAGGGTTAGGTGTTTTTTTTTATAAAATCTTAGATAGGTATGTAGAAACAAGTGAATTCCTTTTTCCCTCTGAAGGCCCGTATATCTACATTATTTACATTACATTACGTTACATTGATAACTGAAACGTCGAAAGAGATCGATAGCTCTGCCAGCCTCACGATCGAGTTTATACAGGATCCAAGACACATATCTCAAACAAGCCTCTATAATGAAAAAACATTAATGGTTAACACTGTGGACAATCGATAGCACCGACGAAAAAATTGCATTAGAAAAACATCACCATTTACCTCTCTCCGTTAATATATCTACCCTATACGTGGTCCATACAATTTTTACCATTTTCTTATCATCACAAGCCGTACTGTCGAGATCTTCTCTTTACACATAAGCGTCCTCCTGTTTTTCAGTCGTTTAAATGGTCCCGTACAAATACCATATGTTTCTGCCATTCCAAACAACTGCGGTCACCAGCGGCTGGCCACCAGCACCGCCTAAATTCACCATAGCCGATCGCCTTGTACCCGGGGAGAGTCCCAGCTCTGCTTACGTCCCATGGCTGATAATCCGAAATAGCCGTCTGGACCTACCTGTCCGAACAACTCTCGGACTGTATTACCCGCCGGAGTCTGCATTGTTTATGCATATCAGTTTTACATCTCTAGAAATCTCGAGCGAGATTTATAGCCTCTGATATTTCGTCGGTGGACACGAACATGAGCGGAGGGGGGATATCTGGGAGTGTAGGACGGATGTCCACCATCGCCTTGATCTTGCATGCGGACAGGACTCACCTGGATGAAAGGTCTAACTGGCTCTAGAAGGCCTAGAGATGCACGATGCACGAAAAAAAAAACTCTGGGAATACGATTGGTCTTCGTTGGGAAATCAGCCGAAAAACCGGGGCCGAAAAAATTCCTTCTTCGGGCCGGCGTTCGTCGGAATGTAGATCGTAGTCGCCTATGTAGTCAGCCCCCAACAGCGGTTGCCTGCAGGATGATCTGCTCTCTTCCACATCCGATGTGTGAATGCAGTGCAATGTTCTAGTCTGACGAACTATGGCCGTCTCCGGATCGGGACTCAGGGATGCGGTCCTGCCGCCGGCTAAAACACTCGTACCTATCATCCCCGAAGGCTCCTTTGCGCCTCCTGCGCCCGGGTTCCGGCAGGCGAACAGGTTTTTCGCTAGGACCGAGGCGCTGAAAGACGTTTAGGGCTTGGCGCCAAATTTCGCCAGAAAGTGGCCGTCGGCGTCTACACTCAGCCGTTTGCCCTCCGCAATGGAGCGGTTTTCATTGCCGGAGATGGGGGAGCAACCATCCCGGACGATTGCTGCAGGTAAGGCGCGAAGTGATTTGAAGCGGACGATTTAACTCAATTTAGTTCTATTCAGAATGACGGGCAAGCCGACGTAGGCCGACATAAGTAGACTCGATAAGCCGAAAAAAAAAAAGGACAACAGTGATCGCCGTAGTGTGGTAGGTTTCGCGGTGGATAGATGTGCATAGACATGAGCAAGGGGTCGGCAGATCTACGGTCAACATGGGTGGTTCGCTCCGTTCTGAACATGTTGGGATCACATCTGAGGCGCAATATGAAGTCTTCAGGTCTGAAGTCGCATGCGGTCGGGGACATCAGCCAATACCCGAGGTACCTGATATCGGTGAAGGGACAGGGTGTTGAAAAGACAAACGTGATTTTTCTTCTTGCCGGCCGCGCGACCCCCCCACCTAGACTCTCGTAATAATAATAATACTCGGTCTGTCGTATGATAAAGTATGTCCGCAGAAAGAAGTACGTACTGGACTCCGCCACGAGTTCTCGGTTTATTCGGCGTTTTTCGACTTCGTCGAAGTCCTCGCAGAGTCAGCGGAAGTCAACCTCACTTCGTTAGTTATGGCGGTCATTTTACACGGCCTGGCCCAAGTTTCGTGCTTGACTTTGGTAAAGTGACATTCGAGGTACAGTAATCCGCTTTTATTGTTTAGGCATTCTGTAAAGGCATTTTGTAGGGGTCTTCTGTAGAGGGGCCAACAGACGACTATGAACGAATCGGCGAAATATAGGCGACGCTGGCAGAAGGCAGACAAGAGGAGGGAATTAGTTCGAAACGAATGTCCTATCTTATTTATTTGGTACTTAGCGGTCATTTGTGTTTAGGCAAGTGACATCATCTTGCTTGCGGAGTACACGTTGCCACCTAACCATAACACAGCATCGCTCGATCGCGTTTTGAGTACAATTTTCACACGTGGTTGGCAGCAAGGCTTTGCCGTATGTATGCGCCCCAAACCTAAACCTTAACTATTACATTAAAACGGCTCACTCCGTAGGTGTTAAGCAATATTTTTCTATTCGTAATCCGGCTTATCTGTAGCGCGTGCGCCAACGGTCATTACAACAGATCCGCCATTTTTATTGGGATTCATGTTACGCACGTTAGGTGACTCCTGCACTGTGAGATCCCCACATCGACGCGTCGCGTCCAACTAAATTGACCACGGGATATAACGTGCTCACGCAAATGGCTCCATCCCATAAGCACATTACGTGTCACATCTCAATACCGGTCGTGCTTTGTCCCATAGAGGTTGCTTCTACCTTAAGGAATAGCTACATCGTAATCCTCCCCTTCCCGTAGAGTGTACCCGATCCTCTGACAATACGCAGAACGCATTGCTGGACGTCAGATACTCTCAGAGAAACTCTTGCTCGCCTTCTGGACTTGGTCGCGCTGCGACACACCGAACAGCCCCGCAGACCTCGGCTTCTGCCGGCACCTGAGCAATTGGCTGAAAAGTTACTCGCCAATTGGAGAAGGTCATAGCGATCAGGCCATCGACTAACTCATCTGTTTTGACCTCTCCCGTCTCTATGGCGAACAGATATAGGCTCAACATGATCCCGACAACATGCGATCACCGGCAAGGTCTTTGCATTGTGCGGCGAGATGGCGACGTTCGTGACGGACGAGTCTTGGGCTTCGGAACACTAATCCAGTGTGGTTCGATGTGTCCGACTCCACCCCTCGAGTCGCCAGTGAAGCGAGGGACCGGCAGCGTTTCGCCGCGTCGGCCACTAGTCGGTCGGAGGTATCCTAGGTGGATATCGCAGAAAAAAAAATGGTTGCCATAATGTAGAGACCGGATGAGTGCATACTTCCCCCTTGATTGCCCTACTCGTTTGGAAAAACGCCAGCCGGTTTTGCCGTATAACGATCGCAGTCTGGAGTGAGATGAATTTGTCAATTGCGAAATAGACGATTGTGCTAGTTTGAAAAAAATGTTTCCAGGCCGAATAAAGGTTAGGCCTAATTTCCGGATGTGTGGCTAGGCACCTATCTTGGCGTCAGGAGTAATTAATATTTTATTCTTTTTATATTCATGTTATTTTATCCATTTATTATATTTATATATTTTATCAGGAGTATTTATATTGTTGTGTGTGTATTTATATTATTGTGCAAACATTTTCTTGTCTATGCAGATTAACGGCAAATACGGCTAACCCCGATTTGGAACAATAGCAAATACCAGCGAACTTTAAAACGGTCATTGCTACTACTTCAAAACGCTTGATAGGTCAAAAGTCAAACTTGGAAAGCCGAACTACGCTACTTGATAGGGTAGGTATTTTAAGGTATATATACCAGGACGTACGTGAAACGTAGACGTCAAATGTTGACTGATGATCAGCTCTAAAAACGTTTATTAGGGTAGGTCCCAACAAAAATGAGACACCTATGCGCATGATGTTAACAAGATCGGACGAAGTAAATATGGCTTGATGTGAGGTAATTATGAATGATGCCAAAGTGACCCTGTTTTCCAATTGCAGTCAGTGAAGATTCGTCTGTACGACGCGCGATATCGCGAGAGCCGTTGGAGGACAGCCATGGGGTCACAAATTTAGACTACATTGTCTGTTTCGACATTGCTCGTGCCGAGTTGTCATCCTGAATCGATAAGCAAACAGTCAGAGGTAGTCAGAAAACAGGCATTTTTGAAAATCTGCATAAAAATATTTCTAGAAAAATAATTTCCGAAGAAACAAAAAAGGCTCATATTCGAGACTATCACGAAATGCTTGAATGTACTCGTTTGTATTAGAATACCGTAATAAGCATATTAGATGCCGGCTCACTGAACCATTAGATCAGTTTGTCTTTCTGACCTGTAAGGCATACTGTGATTGACCTTCTTTACAAACATTTGAAATTTTATTTAACTTCTATTTTTCTATCGACAGTTAGATTTAAGGCAACTGATATCATTTAGTTTCGTTGTTTCGTCCTTATGATCTATAATTGTTTTCACAAAAGTAGGTTTACAAGTGTACCTCATGAAAACTGGCCCGTTTTTCTAAGTAAGATGAAAGATTGCATCTGCATCGGCTTTGCTCTTTCGAATCCATCTAATCGTTTTTATCATGCACATTTCGCCTCTGATTTACCGTGGGTTTATTGTAAGAAAACACATTGAAGATACCGATAGTTTTGCGTCGGTCACCAAGTGCTTAGTTCTCTCTGGTACACCGGCGGATTAAATCATAATAGTGATAATAATAATTAGTATTATGATTATTTATAGTACTATTTTCCCCGACACAAGGTAAGTTGGACACGATATTCTACATTTACAAACGCTTTGCTACAAGAATAACCAAAACAATGTTCGATATGTTATGGCAGCTTACCAAGTTATGTTTATTTAACGCTACACAACAACTCAGCTAACTCAAAAACGCATACGTTTTTCAAAAATTTAGCAGCTCGTCTAACGAACACTCGCATGCCAGAGCCTATATTCCATTAGGTTGATCCCCTTGAAAAAAAATCCAAAATAACCCTGCCAGTGTCGTAATTTCGGTACATTACTCCAACACGCCGCACAATGACGCGTTCTCGCTCTCGGATCCCGACCTGTGTTTACTCTGCCTCTCTGCGTATTTCTTCTCCGACAACAAATGCGACTATCGCGGAGGACTACCTCGATCATACAACGACCAATGCAGTCCCGAGCCAAGCCTACCCGTATACACGCGCATTTTCTCGCACGCTCAGCGCAGCGGCACCGCCACGAAGCTGTCCTATCAGGCCACACAGCCCTACGGACTTCTGCAGGCCGACGCGACAGGTTGGTATTGTGCTGGCGCCGTCATGTCAAAATCCAGCCAGAGTCCAGTCCCGCAAACCGGCCGTCCATACAACTTAGTGTGGGTCCACTGTTCGGGATCTCTGGTCGGCCGCGAGGCTTTAACCCAGTACCAGCGATCAGTACTCCATGAACACACGGCCACCGGCACACACCACCCGTAGAGACCCCGCCGAAGAGGTCTGCGGAAGTTCCCGCCGGCCTAGCCGGAGTCGCCACTTCGGCGACTTCTGCCTCGCCTCATCGAGCGTGCGCAGGAATCTACCTGTTGTCCCCGCTTCTCGGCCTCCAAACCGAGAGGCTTGTGGCTTGGTCCTACTTGCGCGCAGAAAGCATCTCCTCTATTCGAACGTCCGTCGTGTCGGCTCTGTGTATATGTGTGTGTGTGTGTGTGTGTGTGTGTGTCCTGGGTCTGTAGCCTAGCTGTATGCATAGTTTGAATTCCGGCGCAAGTGCAACCCGTTTGGCGGGCACGGTCCGAACGAAGGCTGGGACATATTAGGGATAGGAGCGGACATATTTGGTTAAATACCCCATTTCATATCTTTCTCGCGCGCTCTCTTTCTCCCCTAGCACTATTTTCTTTCTCTCCCTCTAGTGGGTTTTTCTCCTTTCGTACCCTGCAGGATACCCACAGTACTATGGGGTTACGGCAGGAATCGAGGCCTTCCGGTTTATGCTGCTGTTTTTCCTCATGATGCTCAGCTTTTTCCGGCCGGTCCCAGGTCCATGCTGTCAGGTACCAACTATTTACGTTAGCCGATGTTCAGGGTTTTCGCTTCTAGCCGGGGGGAACGTCCTGAAAGAGGTCCTGTGATGGAATAAGACTCCTATTCTGGATCTAGTGACGAGAAAGGCCAAACGTTACCACGGCAGATGGGCTCTGGGATGACCTGAAGCTCTACTTAAGGGCAACTTCGGGACTTCGACATGACAAAAAATAACTGAGGGTGGTCGACTTATCCCTTCCTCTGTATGTTCCACTAAATAGCGCAAAGTTTCATTTCGTCGGTATAACGAATGACAGTCTGATTCGTATGAACCACTGGCATAAATTCGGGTAGCATATATACATATATATACTTCACATTAAATATTACAATTTACAGCGGAAACCTTCATCATT